>JALPQI010011329.1:0-41831 GCA_025490895.1 Thaumatotibia leucotreta | reverse complement strand
TAAAACTACGCAACGGATTTTGATGAGATTTTTTAATAGGTAGAGTAATTCAAGAGGAAGGTTTTTATGTAGGTATATGAGTACCCGTGCGCAGCCGGGTCGCTATATCTTAATAATTATAAGTTATTATGTGTACGACATGATTATGATGCAATAAATGAATTATGAAATTTAATATGAATCATACCTCTAAAAATAGCTACATGTCATACAAAATCTATGAATGTAATAGGTATTGAAAATAAGATAATCTTTTTTAACAATTTTTAGAGTACTTTCCCTGACGCGTATAAGATAAGCGATAAGTAATTAATGTAACGAAATGACAGATTCACACAAGACATGTGATCATTTCCATACAATATTATAGCCACTCTCTGGGGGAGGCCTATGTCCAGCTGTGGACGTCAATTGGCTGATGATGATGATGATGATTATTATAGTCACGTGACTTATCGCTTATCGTATACGATTTCAGAATGCTAGAAGCCGCCAAATGGCTTATGATGGTTCCGTTTTACCCATTTATCGTGCTACGCGTCACTTTTGCACTTGAATACATAAGTGCTTAGCCAAGTTGCCAATCGCTGACGCTTAATCGTCAATCGGGAACGAAAGGCAGCTAACTCTTTGTCGCACTAATATGAAAGAGTAATCGAGAGGAAAAACTATGATACGCTACTAAGCGTTAGCGATTGGCAACTTGACTAAGCATCCTGGTCTCTCGTTGTAGCCGCGATTTGAGCTCCACTTTTCACTTACGATCAGACGGAGTGGAACCACTTGGTTGTGAAAATAAATAAAAATATAGTATCATGGGTAGAACTGCCGATATAGTGATCGTGCGTGCATACCTGCTGCAGACCTCATTGCATGCATCGACGAATGCATCTGAGTACTGCACGCCGATGGCTAGGACGACCACCAGCACTAAAAAACACGTCAACTTGTGGGAAACCATGGCTGAGACTGAGGTATTGCACTGGCAATTCCTTTATATACTAAGTTTACAGGAAAATGGTGATAATGCAGGTATATGTAAGAAGCAGGTTTGCAAATTGCAACGCATGGTAGATGGCCGCTTATTCCATGCACGATGCGGGAGGTTCCGGATTCGAAACCCGACGAGAGCATTTATAACATTTGCAACACTATGACATTTGCAATTTGGTACAGAAGTAGTTATATATTAATCATGCCGACAAAGTGATAGAATAAAATGTAGAAAAACATTTTGTTTTCGAATTCGATTTCGAAAGCGGGAGTAATAGAAAAGTGAGATTCCCTAGGGAGTAATAGAAATGTCAGTACGTCATTTAATAATATTATTTCTTAAAACAATTTTTTTTGTCGGCAAGTGTGATGAAAAACATTGTATGCATCACGGTCGGTAAGCGGAATACTAACTCGAGTCATAAAAGCCCTCCGCCTAACGGCGTCGGGCTTCTAACACTAATTCCGTACTTGATCCATGGGTACCAAAAAATATGAAAAATAAAACATATGCCAACAACCCTACACTGAGCCCAAAATGGGGGATATACAGGATGCTCATGAGTATCCCGATAGACTTTACCAATGCATTTTTGATGTCGAAATAAGTAAAAAATGTTACATGACATATGTTATTTTCGGAAAAATATATATTTAATATTTTTTTTGTGATATATGGAATTTTGACCAGTATTTAATAGAGAAAGACTTTTTTTTAAGTGTTTTACAATTTTTATTACGTATTTTGTTAAACATTTTTCTGATACCGTTTTCTCATTTTCTCTAACGTTAATCAATTAGTATGTCAAGATAAAAAGTCAAAGTGAACGAATTTTAATTGTGCAGAAATTTTTCAGTGAGTTAAGTTTAAAATAGTTTTTTGAAAAACATGTCATTATCTGTGAAACTGAGCCGAATCCAGGAAAGTTTATGTGACATTATTGTCTCAAAATGTGGTGAGGGATATACCCGTCAAGTTTATCGGGTTACTCATTATCCATCCTGTATATCGTCGCTTAGTTGGTATCCACAACACTTATATTAAACTTAGGTACCGTGAAATAAATAACATGGGACATTATTTTGCCTACTCTCGGAGTCGTTTCACAAATATTGCGATCTTTTCCTTATTATTTATCATTTATTTATCATCGGAGGTTTTTGAACTGAGCAAGTTATTATCTCTTTTGTATTATTTATTTATGAAGGGCGATTCTGATTTGGTTTGTAGTACCTACTTCACTCGCTTGGGAAACCTTTTCAATGAACTATAAGTCATCGTCAGCCTATGATAATCCACTGCTGGACGTAGGCCTCTCCTATTAACTATGCGTATAGGCTCATTAGGAAGTAAATGCCCATAATCGCCACGCCAAGCGGATTGACGATCGCAGTAATGTGTTCATTATGATGACGCTGCTGCCCATCATCATTTTTTTATCAAATAAGGGTCAGTGGCACTTCAATCCCTTAGTCGACTCTTACGACACCCGCAGGAGGAGTTGGGTGTGGAATAGATCAATATCTGCAGTGGAATGAGGTGGCGTGGATTGGCCTAAGGAAAGCTTCAGTAAAACAACTCACATATTATAGAATGTCGCAATCTATATATTCAAATATAACTGCTCCACATCCTCGTCCAAATGGTGACCACATCACATCAATTAAATAACTCACTGTAATCATCATCATCATCATCAGCCAATTGACGTCCACTGCTGGACATAGGCCTCCCCCAGAGAGTTCCACAAAGATCGGTCGTGAACTGTCCGCATCCATTGGACACCCGCAACCTTTACCAGGTCGTCGCTCCATCTTGTGGGGGGCCTTCCCACGCTGCGCCGTCCAGTGCGTGGTCGCCACTCGAGAACACGCCGACCCCACCGGTCATCGGTCCTCCGGGCAATATGGCCAGCCCACTGCCACTTCAACCACAAATTTTGTATGCTAGTGATTAATTAATTTATTGTGTGAACTATGTTTTGATTTTATAAAGTTTTGGTTGATTAAAAATATTTTGAAACAAGAATAATCAATATTTGCGACGAAGAATAATCAATTTATATTATTATTTGTGACGAGTATAGGTAGGTATGGATTAGAGTCATGTGGGGTAAACAAACGCAGTGGGTAAGTTTAAACAAGCACATAATTTTGGACTGAAATGTATTGAATTGCGTACTCTTACCCATTGCGTACCCCCACGTGTTTACCCCACGTGACTCTATTACTATTCTTAGGTCACTTATTTTGTAAATTCTAAACAAACTTTAATTTAAAGTTTAACTTGATTTCTACGTAGATAAACTAGTCAACAATAGGTACTAGCATATTTTGTGTATTCCAAACCACGAAATACATAGGTAGGTACAGATAAGTTTAGACTACAGACCTAAGAAAAATTTCAGAATAGACCGTTAAGGAAAATATCTTCCTTATGTTTATGTTACCTGCAAACTGCACTTGTTTGCAAATCTAATGCGACGGACCCATTGATTCATTTCAACATCGCAAAATGAGAGCTCTGCGTATGCCAGTTCCAATTATAATGCATTTGTATTAAAAATCACGCTGTTTTCCCTTTGCAACCGTATATAAACTCCGAAAAAACTCAAACCAAGCATAACCAATCAGTTCCTCAAACATGGCGGCACTAAGGGTAGCCATTTTGTTTCTGGTCGTCTTCGCTGCGATGGCAGTCGCGATAAGAGTGGACCCGTGCACTGAAGTGTGCGACCGAACTTTTGCGGAGAAAAACGAGTGTTGCCGAGCGCATGGGTACCACAGGGGGCATGCTGACTGCCGCTATGGCTGGATGAATTGCTGGGACAACTGATGCGCACAATCGACACGCAGAAACGGCTAGCAAGTAGCAACATCACAACGGTAGCCGTACTATGAATTGGAAAGTAAAGGATACATTAGGTTTTACTCGATGCTTTCGATTGTGCTCGCACTGACTTAATTGGAGCCAGCGGTCTGGTTTACGTATCGAGAAAAACTTAACGTTACCGATACTTGCAAAGCCAAGGTACGGCTACATAGCTCGATAGAATATCTTATGCCTGCACTTGCCAAGTTGCCGCAAAACATCTGGCGACTGTGTATCTTTCATCAGAACTTAGTCTGTGTTGTTGATCGTGTTAAACTATTTGTATGAATAAAATATTTCGGTATAAATTTGTGTGATTTTGAGTCATATTTGATCCCCTAAACCTATCTGCGTCCCTGGTCCCTGGTCTGCATTTTTATTTATAAAGCGTCCAAGATATTGATGATCCAGTGAGAATACATTTGTCACGGCCCCGACTCTTTCCGCGGGTGTCGAAAGAGTTGACTAAGGGATTGAAGAGTCACTGAAAAATCGTTTATAGAAGATTGATGATGGACAGCAGCATCATCATAGTGGATACACTACTGCGATCGACAACCCACGTGACCAGCTCGACGATTATGGGTATTTACTTCCTAATGCCTTCATACGCGTAGTTAACGAGTCCGGTAACGATTTAAAAGTAAAACTCGTTTATAAAGAAATAATACGCGTATTTCTCCGAGCGTTTCAACCGCCGTGACTTCGGTGGCAATATTATTACCCGATTTCCGTCTGTACCTCGTATTTTTTTGCATGTATTGATTGTTATCAACTACGTCTACCAATATATTCAAGAGTTTTTGCATCTCTCACGGGATTCGTGTTATAAGGCTGCCACCGAAGTCACGGCGGTTGAAACGCTCGGAGAAATGCCCATAAAGGCATATTATAAATTGCAATTCTTTAAGATACCATTACTCAGGTATCACTTTAAGACGGCAGTTCTGGAATTTTTGAAGTTGTTGTAAGCTTACCTAACTGTTGTGAAAAGGAAAATTGGTACTTCCTATATTTGACCGTACCTGTCCAGAGTGTCCAGCAATCTGCGACCATAAATATAGCATGGACGTTTAACGCCAGCTCAAAAATGCCCCCAAAAACAATTGTTCAATTGTGCTAAAATGGGCAGTACATAGCGTTTTTCTTAACACCGCGCATATTTCGGCGCAACATCTTTGACAAATGTTTTTAAAATATAGCCAATGAAAACTTTGATGGACCAATCACAACTATTTTTAAATGGCGGCTTAAGTTTTCATAGGTTGACATTGAAATTCCTTACCGTGATGCATTGAAGAGGGGGTGACACTTGTCAACTAAAATTCAGAACCGTTTTAGAAAGGCAATTTAGTATGGCGTGTGGCTTCCATGTTTTATTTGTTCGTAGCCAGCAATGAACAACTTTCAGAACATTCTCAAAATCGCCGAAGTTGCCATTATTTAAGGATTTGCGCTGTGCTCCCAACACTTGACGATCGCAACCTTTGAAATTTCACTTTCGCACTGGCGACTGGTGACGGCAGTAAGAATACATTTATTTAGGTGGTTAGCCGTGTGGTGACGGCAGTAAGAATACATTTGTTACCACCCCAACTCCTCCTGCGGGTGTCGTAAGAGTCGACTTAGGGATTGAAGTGTCACTGACCATTATTTGATAAAAATTAATGATGGGCAGCAGCGTCATCATAGTGAACTCATTACTGCGATAGCCATTCCGCTTGCCCAGCGTGGCGATTAGGGGGAACTACCTCCTAATGCGTCTATACGCATAGATAATAGGAGAGGCCTACGTCCTGCAGTGGACTATCATAGGCTGATGATGATGATGATGATGACTGGCGACTGGTACAACTCATCAAACGCCACAGACAGACGGACACGGCGAAACTATAAGGGGGTGAATATCTGAGCGTTTCAACCGCCTAATTTTGGTGGCATCATTTTTGCCGTCGTTTCTAAACGTCTCAATGTTATACTTCGTCAAGGTACCGTTCCTCCTTCAATTGACAAAGCACATTGTAACGAATTCAATAATGTTGCCACCAAAATTAGGCGGTTAAAAGGCTTAGATATTCACCCTGGGTACCTTGTTTATGGAACCCTAATAACCAAATTAAAGGACATATTTATTTGTCAACAAAAAAGTGCTTAATTACCTATTTATTATGCATTTATTTTACTAGCATCTGGGTGTCTCTTAGGAGCGTTTTACCGCTCGGATTTGTCATTCTCGTCCTGCGATTATTACCGCGACGGAAGGACGAGTAGCAACAACATTGATTACGCTAGACTAAGTATTGGTACTAAATTAGGTTTAAGTAAATTAAAATAACACGCTTAGGATCATCTCTTGTAACAATGCATGGCGAGACGATAATGACGAAATAAAAGCTCCGTAAAAACCATCTATGGCATGTTTATTAAAAAAATCAATGTTAATAATAAATTAATAATACATATCGCCCTGATATGATATGGAAGCAACGTGCCCAATGGAACCCTACTAACCGAATTAAAGGACATTAAATTGACAACAAAAAATACTTTTAAGAATATGCTTTTTTCATTACCATCTAAAATATAAAATATTAAAATAAAAATAATATTAAACAAATTTGGAATTTTTCGACTGCAGTGTAGTTAATCCGTGATTTTACAAATTCAGGATTCAGCTGGATGCGGGTGGCGCAGGACCATCAAGATTGCAGGTGTGGCAATCTTTGGTAGAGGCCTATGTTCAGCAGTGACGACTTTCGGCTGATATTATAATGCTGATGTTTGTGTAAATATAATCAAGGTTAATAACAATACATCCCGCCCTCACAAGATGCGTAAGCAACACGGCCGTGTGCTCGACAACACTCGTTCCTCTCCGGGGTGCTTCGGTTGCAGACCTGGTCGCAAGGTCGTACTCTCGTCCATCTGTTGGTTGCCTCGATGTTGGCAACTATGCTTAAGGCAACCAGCACGATCAGGAAGCTGATTCTGAAGGACATGTTGTGGTTAACGTTCGATGATTATTCAGGTGTGAATTGATTGTCAGTGGAAATGTGCAGCGGTTTTATACCTGAATATAAGGAAACCGGTTGGTGATTATGTATTAGTTGTAAGTAGGTAAATTAAATACCTACTTGTATTACAGACATTACAGTCATGGGTTACAGTACATTTTTGTAAGTCGGTATTTTTTTTTCGAACTTATCCGTTACCGCCATACAAAAAGTATGAAAAAACGGTAACGGATTAAAAAAAAACCATGGGGCAAAAACTTTCTCCTATCACGATCGAAAGAGCTCGTGATTCTGAGTAGCAATGAATAAAATAAATAAATATCTTGACATCTTACACAAATCGACCTAGGTAAGCTCAATTAGTCTCTTAATCAGGCTTGTGACGTGGGTACCAGGCGACGATATATATAATAGATATATACATATAGATAGCCATGACCAAGGAACAAATATTTGTTATAAATAAATACACAAATAATGCCCTCGCCGGGATTCGAGCATGGAACATCCAGCTTCGTAGGCAGGGTCACTAAGTACCGATTAGACTACGGTAGCTGACAACAAATAAATAAATAATAATATGAATTATACAAAATAAATATCTTGAGAATGGGACATATCTTACACAAATCGACCTAGTCCCACGGTATAAGCTCCTAAGGCTTGTTAACGCTTAACGCTAAACTGAAAAATCACCAAATTCAAAATTTTAAATATCGTTTTCAACCGATTTCTCCAAGATTCCCGATTTGTTTCCATCATTGGTTTCCTAAAATCCTACTTTCTGAATGTAAATTCTTGTAAATGAATGAAATTTACCAAAAGCGCCATACATGTACCTATAACATTTGAAGAGATCCCTCGATTTCTCCAAGATCCCATCATCAGACCGCAACTTGGTACCAATAGGACCATCTCGGGGTTATACACCATCCTCCTTTTTTTGAAGTCGGTTTACAAAAGCTTCAGGCAAGAGATCCTTTGGCTACTGTTATCTCCCATAATATGAATTGTTATTTTCCTTATCTTAGTAACACATTCTTACTGTGGTTTTACCCTAACGTTTTCCTCACATTTTTTCCTCATTTACTTTCATTTACAATGCAAAACGTTCAAAGGATAATTTGATTGTATGTTACCTGCATCCTCTTTGCTCTTAAGATGAATACATTACTGCAGAGGCCGGGAAATAAGGGTTTGAGGGCTAATATAGGTACATAGTTATTACATATTCCACCACGTTTTACTTATTTGCTACCATATATTTTATAATTTAGTACGTTTTGCGTTTTTCCTATTATAAGTGAAGAACAATATTATTAATTGAAAGATATTTTTTATAATAAATCTAGCCACGGTAAGCTCAATTAAGGCTTGTGATGTGGGCACCAAGCGACAATATATTACATAATAGATAGATATATATAAATGCTTAAATACATAGACGGCCATGACTAAGGAACAAATATTTGTGATAAATAAATACACAAATAATGCCCTCGCCGCGACTCGAACCAGGAACCTCTAGCTTCGTAGGCAGGGTCACTACACTACCGTTTGACCTACGGCGACCGATAAGGCTTGTGTTATGGGTACTGATGTACTTACCGACGATAATTGGGTGATAACGGAGTCTTTCGAAACAAGGTTTTCGATGGAACAAATATGAATATCGCGGAAAAAAAACATATTTCATACCGACCGATCATATTTCATATTTCATGATTATGTAAACACATTTGGAAAGGATTAGTATGGAGAAATGGATACATATTAAAGAACTCGAACTTTATTTATTAGTCGTAAACTACGAACAAATAAAACATGGAAGCCGCACGCCACACTAAATTGCTTTTCAATAACGGTCCTGAATTTTAGTTGAAAAGTGTCACCCCCTCTTCAATGCATCACGGTAATTAATTTGTATGTCAACCTATAAAAAATTAAACCGGCATTTAAAAATAATTGTGATCGGTCCATCAAAATTTTGATTGGCTATATTCTTTATATTTATTGTCAAAGATGTTGCGCCGAAATATGCGCGGTTTTAATAAAAGCGCGCATAAACAATTGTTCAATTGTACAATTGTTCAATTGTACCAATATGTCCTGTCCATGTTGGTACAATTGAACAATTGTTTTTGGGGGCATTTTCGAGCTGGCGTTAGACGCCCATGTTATATCTTATATATGATCGCAGGTCGTAAAACATTGTACGTTTGTTAATTTTTTTTATGTGACGAAGGTAGACAATTGAGCTCTCAGCCTACCTGAAGGAGCAGGAACTGAGGCCCGTGGACTTTCCTACATCAGTAATTACACCGGCTATCTTACCCCCAAACCGAAACACAGCAGTGCAAACACTGATATTTATAGCGACAGGTTAACGGTAAGACGGTGGTAGCTATCCGGGCGGACCCTGCATGAGTTCCACCAGCAAATATAGGTGCCATGGGAAACATTATTAAGAAAGAGCATCTTAACACTTTTTCACAGTTGATATCACGACCCCACCTGACTAATCAACCTGTAGAGAAAGTCCATTCATCCATAGTTGTCTTATCTAGTAACAACAACTTTCTAACCTAAAAGTACAAGTTTTCTGTTGTAAACTGCTGTTTCCTTGATTAAAAATTAAGCAATTTACTAATCACTACGGACGGACTGCACAAATACGGACTCAGGTAAATATTTTGGTATAGGCAAATATGGCAGTTTAACTACAACAGAAAACGTGTACCTTTAGTTTAGAAAGTTGTTTACTAGATAAGACAGCTAAGGATGAATGGACTTTATAGGTATAGATATCGTATTATTTTCCACTAAGCTTTATGATATCACAGTTGATCACAAACACATGAAGTTTTTCCTCTACTGTATCAATCTAATTGTTTATAAACACGCCATTTTCCTTATTGATGTCACAATGTAATCAGCCGACCGGCTCTTGACTCGATATTTACATGCCTACCTTTTTCCATAACAGGTTTGCCTGCCTTAAGGCTTTGACAAAACTTGTAGGGTAATTGTCTAAGGGCTCGAAAAGTGCTCGAGTGAAGACCATGGTCTACTAATGCGATTTAGGTTACGACCTAATCTGAATCGGGATGTGACACTTCCTTAGAATGACTACTGAATCGCATTTAAGAGGCCATGGTAGCCACCCCTGTAAAGTTTTGTGGTATAGGGGCCGGTGGTTACCATGACGTACTAATACGATTCAGTTTAGGTTCAGGGAGAGACAGTGATATACGACTCGCATAGCCTCGACCTAAACTGAACCGCATTATTGTCATGGTAACATCCTAGTGGGTTTAAAATGGTGTATGTGAAGGTTAAATCCAAATGGATCCGTGGAGAGTTAACTTAAGCTATAACAGAATATAGCTTGTATTTACCTTTAGATAAAACGCCTCTTTTCGATTTGGCGAACGATTCTCAATCACAGACATAATTACGCCGTCCGCTAGTAGAATCCGAACAAAAGGTAAACAAACTAAAAACTTACATTATTTCATAATCAAGCACGTTCAGAACACAATGTTGATCTTATCACTAACTTAAAACCTTATATGTAGTTTATATACAATTTTAGATATAATTAGAGCGGATTTTTATTTTGTTGTTTTTTAAAATTTTCCAAATTTGGACTTTTTTACATTTTTTCTACTCAGAATCACGAGCTCTTTTAGTTAATCTTGATAGAAATAAAAATGTGTCCCAAAAAAAAATCCATTGAGTTACTATTTTTCATACACTTTCTTCGACCGCAACTCGGTGGAAGACAAAAAAATTCATGGAATTCTTGGGACACTTTTTTCTGCTAATGAGGATCGAAAGAGCTCGCGATTCTGAATAGAAAAAATATGAAAATATCCAAATTTGGAAAATTTTAAAAAACTTCAACAAAATAAAAATTCGCCCATTCACGGTATTCATTAGAATTAACATAAAAATAAATCTACGAATGTTTTTCACGATATTAAACTGTCTCTAAGACAACAAATTCTATGGAAATTTAGCCATATTCCTTTACTTTCTCTTCGGATTCTAATGGAAGACGGTAGGTAAATATGGAAATTCCTTACCCATACCTAGTAGCTGTTTTCACCAGCTTTCCCTCCTCTTAATCATCATATCAACATGTTGCCAAACGCGTCTAACAACAAATGTATAATTTATCCTTAACTGGGGATCCCATATCGCAATACCCAAGTTAATAATCGGACTGGTTTTTTACTTGATAACAATGTCTTGCAATATCTACGAGTACCTACCTACTCGTACTTATGTTCCGCTTACGTCTCTACTCGCGCAGATTTTGCAAAATCAAGGGCTAAATCACAGAATTAGATTTGGACGAATGGTATATATGACATCTGTGGGCTAAATCATAAACCTTTCAGCATCATCAATATTTTTTTGTAGTATCGCCATGTCCGTCTGTTCGTCTGTCTGTTTGTCCGCAGCATAGCTACTTGGCCGTTTGTTCAAGAAATTTGTAATTTGCTATAGGTAGGTATACTAGGTATACATATTAATCACAAGGAAAAATTGGTAGAATAAAGTAACTCAGTCGTTTTTTAATAACTACGGAGCCCTAAACTGAGCATGACCCGACATGCTTTTGGCCGGTTTTTTGTTTTATATAATTTATGTCATATTTCAAAGAGAAAATACCAATTTTACCAACGCGGGAGGTGGGATTTGAACGCACTTATGCGGAATGCATTTTTTTGTATATTTACTACCTACTAAAGTAAAGGACGACGTTGATTTTGTGACTTTAAAAAATTGAAACTCAAAGCACTTTAGTCTTAAGGATTGATAATAGGTAGGTTTAGCATATTATCGGTGTGACAGTATGTCACCGTTATACAGGGTGGAAAGGGACGACATTCCTTCCCGCTACCGATCGAGTCTACCAACCATAACGATGAACTTTCAGTATGGGAACAACATCGAAATATTAAAAAAAAATATTAACCCCTCATACAAAGTGAGTGATTAGTTAGAGTTCAATAATATGGAAAAGTAAATTTTCCATGTACGCTTTCGATATTCACGCTAATCTGTGGCCATGATTAAGCCCATTTGTAATAAAAAAAGCTTGTATAGTCCACAAACGTGCAATGAAAGGAATATAAAACAAATTGTTTAATAAACAAAAGTTTCTGATCGAAACTAAACTCTTAAAAAAATGGTGAAAGCCACGATGTCGGCGTCCCTATTGAACCAATCACAACATATCAATTACTTTACAGGCCTTAACACGTTAACTGCGAGACTGATTTTTTTGTACTTGCATACCATGCGTCGTTTTTTAATAACTACGGAGCCCTAAACTGAGCATGACCCGACATGCTTTTGGCCGGTTTTTTGTTTTATATAATTTATGTCATATTTCAAAGAGAAAATACCAATTTTACCAACGCGGGAGGTGGGATTTGAACGCACTTATGCGGAATGCATTTTTTTGTATATTTACTACCTACTAAAGTAAAGGACGACGTTGATTTTGTGACTTTAAAAAATTGAAACTCAAAGCACTTTAGTCTTAAGGATTGATAATAGGTAGGTTTAGCATATTATCGGTGTGACAGTATGTCACCGTTATACAGGGTGGAAAGGGACGACATTCCTTCCCGCTACCGATCGAGTCTACCAACCATAACGATGAACTTTCAGTATGGGAACAACATCGAAATATTAAAAAAAATATTAACCCCTCATACAAAGTGAGTGATTAGTTAGAGTTCAATAATATGGAAAAGTAAATTTTCCATGTACGCTTTCGATATTCACGCTAATCTGTGGCCATGATTAAGCCCATTTGTAATAAAAAAAGCTTGTATAGTCCACAAACGTGCAATGAAAGGAATATAAAACAAATTGTTTAATAAACAAAAGTTTCTGATCGAAACTAAACTCTTAAAAAAATGGTGAAAGCCACGATGTCGGCGTCCCTATTGAACCAATCACAACATATCAATTACTTTACAGGCCTTAACACGTTAACTGCGAGACTGATTTTTTTGTACTTGCATACCATGCGTTACCAGGTATTTTCAGTCTGGTAGTTAAGTTCCATTACATGCGAACCAGGTTTTAATGGCCTGGTGAAAGCCATTCATAGAAATATGACCCTAAGATGAAGAATATTAAAAGTAAATGAATGAAATTTCGCGTGTGTTAAGTTCATTCATGTACCTACTTGATCCTAGCTTCGCCCGGGAATTGGACTGAAGTTTGTTGACTTTTTTTTTGTAAGAGATGCCAGGTTTAACAGGCCTGTTAAGGCACCAATAAAAAAATATGCTGTGTTTTTTGAACCTGGTAATGCACTACGAAAATATAATAATAGGGATGGGACAATGAAACAATTACATGAAATCGACAAGTTTATTACAAAGGATGATTTAGTTAAAGTGTTTTTCGTTAAAACATGGCATTCTCCGTGGACACACTTGGAGATGATAAATCTAACTTTCTTTTCGATTTTTTTGGCTTAATAATATGTTTAACGGGGAATATATCAAAGTCTTCGTCACTACTGGAATTCATATTATTTGATATCATTCCACTACACTTTGATACACATTTCCACAATTTACCACGCGATTAAAACGTAATAGTATCGATGTCAAACAAAGCACTGGACCGCACTAGCCGCGGCGCACGCGCCCCTCCCCCGCTCAGTGCGGCTACCAGGCCTACAAATCAAGGCCTGGTGTTCGCACTGAGTTTATTCAATTTTAACTCCGTGCGAACTATGTCGAAAAAACCTGGTGCATATTTTAAACGTGTTAAACGTATAAGCTTAAAAAATGGAACATAGATGTGTAACTATTTCGCTCGTACTCGTAGTACTTCTCGAATTACGGCGCCCGCACCGAGCGAGATGGCACAATTTTAGAGCGCGCACATACATAAAGGCAAATAATGCCTTGTTTCGCAGCGAACGTGTTAATATCATAATATTCATAATATATCATTTATTTTGAACACACGGTTAATGCTTGTATGAAATTCCATGACAATCCTCTTCTGTTGACCAGCCCTAAATGGGATACTTTTAAGTCAATCGCTAGCGCTTAGTCGTCAATCGTAAACGAAAGGCAGCTAACTGTCTTCGTCGCACTAATATGAGAGAGTGACAGAGAGGGAAAACTACGATACGCTACTAAGCGTTAGCGATTGGCAACTTGGCTAAGCATCCAGAGATCGGACAAATGTGCGTCATTGTTCGCAATAATATGGACATGACTTCAAAGTTCATTGAATAATTAATAATTTAATCATTTTGAGAAATATACCTATTTGACACCGGTAACTATAAAAACCTTTGTAAATAGTCACCTTAAAGCTTCGAAATCAAATTTCAAGAAATTATTCTTTGAATTATTTATAAAATCAACATTGGTGTCACGTCCATATTATTGCGAATAATGACGCACATTTATCCGATCTCTGAATGACAATATTTCACTGCATGTTTGAGAAAATGTGTTTTGCTATTATACTTCATACCATACCTGTTTAGATAAAACTTCAGTATCTAAATTACACTGCATTTTTACGTAAATTAACAGATATTTCCAAAACTCGTTCTACAACAAAATTCAATATATAAGCCACAGTTTTTCACTGTCTATACCTACACAATTTTTTTTTGTCCTTTCCTTCGCTACGGTAAGTCATACGTGGTCATAACTATTACATCAAAATCATAAGAAAATGGAGGATTGATATGTCACGCAAAATAAATAAGCCTTTCAAGATTATTAAGGCTAAGGCTTTTTTGTCGGGCATTGCTGTCTATCTGCAACTTGGCTTATCTGTCATAGTTTTTCATTAATTTTAACTGTCAAATTCTCTACAGCTGCTCAAGATGGCTGCCGTTAAGACGCTCTTCCTATTGGCTATCCTCGCGTTAGCCATGTGCAGCGTGGCCGCTGATTGGGTGGGGCCCTGCGACCAGGTCTGCGACCGGATTCAGCCTGAGAGGAACGAGTGCTGCCGCGCCCATGGCTACAGCAGTGCTAGCTGCTGGCGGGGGATGATGTGGTGTAACCGCTGATGATGCTTCTTTAATAAAGAATAGTTACAAATATTAAATATTCTTCTTTAATTTCATTCACGTCACAAAAACCACCTCGCTACTTTAGAACAAAACTGCAACTCAATAGCGATCTGTGCCAGAATCAGATCACTTTCGTTCTACGGATGCAATCTATTCTTTCTAACCAAGGCGATAGGGTAGGAATATGAAAAGAACAATCAAAACTAACTTAGAGACGAATTTTGGGCATCTATCTTTGTTACTCCAACCCCTTCGTTGAATTGGCAAAGATGCTAGTCTATCTTTAGAACAAAACTACAACTCAATAGAGAAGGATGATGTGGTGCAACCGCTGATGATGCTTCTTTAATAAAGAATACAGTTGCAAATACTTCATTTCCTTCCCCCTAACCCTAAGTACAGTAGGCCTACCTAACGCGAACTTAGAAAACTACTATATCGAGCATCTGTCATTGACTCCAATGAATGCATTATCAGAGGGACATAGATAAAGGACATTCATGAGTTTCGCGGCAGGCTCTCTAAGGTCCTAAATATTATGGATCCATGTTTATTGTTTGACGTCGTTATGAATGACAATATCACAATCTAACAAGTACATTTAAACGAACTACTTCAGGATCTTATATCATAATTAAGTAGTACTTACCTAAGCGCGAATTCGCCGCATAGTATGATATAAGATCCTGTGCCACCCGCATCCAGCGGACTCCTGTGACCTTCAGGTCATCAGTCCACCTTGTGGGGGGCCTGCCTACCCACGCTGCACCTTACGGTCCGCTGGATGCGGGTGGCACAGGACCGGTCATTGTGGCCATCTTTGGGGGAGGCCTATGTTCAGCAGTGGACGTCTTTCGGCTGATATGATAATGGCGAACTACTCAAGATGGCTGCCGTTAAGACGCTCTTCCTATTGGCTATCCTCGCGCTAGCCATGTGCAGCGTGGCCGCTGATTGGGTGGGGCCCTGCGACCAGGTCTGCGACCGGATCCAGCCTGAGAGGAACGAGTGCTGCCGCGCCCATGGCTACAGCAGTGCTAGCTGCTGGCGAGGGATGATGTGGTGTAACCGCTGATGATGCTTCTTTAATAAAGGATACAGTTACAAATAATTGATATTCTTCCCCCCAACCCTAAGTACAGTAGGCCTACCTAACGCGAACTTAGAAAACTACTTTATCGAGCATCTGTCTCTGACTCCAACGAATGCATCATAGACATAGACAAAATACATTCATGAATTTTGGGGTGGCCCTCTATAGTCCTAAGGTCGCATGCTTATCGTTTTTTGTCGCTTATAATGTTAATATCACGTTTTAAAAGTAAACAAACTAAGTGCGAAAGTGACGTATACCATGGTAAAAAAGTTACCATCATAAAATCTGGTCCCAGAAGATTAATGGCAAGAGCCGGAATCTTTTCAATAAACAGTGTGACCGGGCACTTGAAATCTGACTCCTCCAAAATGGCCGCCATCAACTCTTGTCTGTCCTTGCTGGCCATGTGCGGCGTGGCCGCTGATTGGGTGAGGCCCTGCGACCAGGATGCTTAGCCAAGTTGCCAATCGCTAGCGCTTGGTAGCGTATCGTAGTTTTCCCTCTCTATCACTCTTGCTTATTAGTGCGACAAAGACAGTTAGCTGCTTTTCGCTTACGATTGACGTTTAAGCGCTAGCGATTGGCAACTTGGCTAAGCACCCAGGTCTGCAACCGGATTCAGCCTGAGAGGAACGAGTGCTGCCGCGCCCATGGTTACAACAGTGCTAGCTGCTGGCGGGGGATGATGTGGTGTAACCGCTGATGATGCTTCTTTAATAAAGAATACAGTTACAAATTATTAATATTCTTCCCCCTAACCCTAAGTATAGGTAAATTCACTAAAGCTGGCACGAATGGAATGAATGAAAAGAATGACATACATCATTGTATGTATGCGGCCGTACTATACCAACCTGTATCTACTGTCATTAAGACATCCACACATAGATAATTTCTGTATGTAATTTCACTTACTCGATCCATTCGTGCCAGCTTTGGTGAATTTACCTGTACAGTAGGCCTACCTAACGGGAACTTTGAAAATTCTAGTATATCGAGCTTTCACTGACTCCAACGAATGCATAATCAGAGAGACATAGACAATAGACATTCATGAGTTTCGCGGCAGGCTCTCTAAGGTCCTAAATATTATGGATCTAAGTTTATCGTTTGACGTCGTTATGAATGACGTCAAACGATAAACTTAGTATTACGATAACTAACGCGTTTCACTTAGTATTCTGAGCGAGCATTCGTTTGTTCTTGGACAGATGAAAACAGAATTTTACATAGCAAAATGTTCTTTCGTCAGTGAATGCTCGCTCAGAACACTAAGTGAAAACGCGGCTTAATAATTATACTACCTACGACTATCTATCGATCTATTTAACAATTAATACATTATTTACTAACTAGTTTCCTTATACGCCGATGCATTTATCCACGCTGACAATTAAACTCTAGTTATCAACGGAAAAAACATCTAAAGCCGCGTTTTCACTTAGTGTCCTGAGTGAGCATTCGTTCGCCCTTGGGCAGATGAAAACAGGATTTCACATAGCAAAATATTCGTTCATCAGCCCACGAACAAGTGAATGCTCGGTCAGAACACTAAGTGGAACCGCAGCTTAACAATTCCATTATTCAAAGATGTCTTTCAATCTAGTTTAGAACCTAAAATGTGTCAGTTCCTGAGAATAATTGACAAAAACTGACAAACCTAACCTAAAGGTGCGTTTAAACCAAAAGAGCATTCGCTGTTCTAGCGCCCGTTCTACGAAATCAACCAATCACGTTTTGTGTACCGATCGAATTTCGTAGAGTGGGAGGTTAGAACAGCGAATGCTCTTTTAGTTTAACCGCACCTTAAATGGAATCGCATTTAAGAACAATGAGCATATTTTTCCGGTTTTGAAATTCGATTTAGAAATGTGGCCGTATAGCAGACACACGACGATTTGCAATCATAAAGCCATAAAAACAAAGTTGACAGAGTGTCGAAAATCGGAGAATTATGTTTCACCCAGCCTACGAACGTTTTATTTTAGTGTACCTACCTGAGTAAAAAATAACAAAGTAAGTAGGTATATTTAGTACAGTCGAGTTCCTAAATATATGAGCAAATCCAAGGCTTCAAAAATAAATGATCATAGAAAGATAAATATGCATCTGAATAGATTTATCAATCAAACATTAGACTAATATGTAGGTACACACATTTTAGATTGGTGAATCTGTTCAGATACATATGTACTTTTCTATGTCCATTTATTTTTGAAGCCTTGGATTTGCTCATATATTATGAACTCGACTGTACTGCTATTTTCAAATCACTTTCCGCCCAGATCCATGATGCTCTGGAAGTCGCAAAAGATCGAAAGGCCTGGAAAACAACGATAAAAAACCATGTGATCCACGGAGGAGGTCATGACCCTCAGCACTGAGGAAAGCGAAGCAAGAAGAAGAAGTACTGCTACTATTACATGGCATTTACAAATGGAGTGGATTCGGGTGATTCCGAATGTCAAAAATCGCCGTATGATTCCGACGAAATAATACTTACCTTAAAAAAAACCCTTATAAAAAGAATACCCCGTCGAGCAGGTCTGTCTGCGGCATGGACCCCATGACGCTGGCAGCGTTCCCTCTTTGGATCGCAATGCTAATCCTTTGGGAAAAATAGGCGCCAGCTCTGGGGTCCCCAGAAGCGTGGATCAACTGGGACGACAGGGTCCTCATAAACTGCTTCATGTCGGCTGACCAGGGCCCTAAGGTCTCCACCGCAACGCCGCAATACTTGCGGCGCTTGAGGATCTGAGCCTTTGTATTTTTAGGGTTCCGTAGCCAATATGGCAAAAACGGAACCCTTATAGATTCGTCATGTCCGTCTGTCCGTCTGTCCGTCTGTCACAGCCGATTTACTCGTAAACTATAAATGCTACAGTAACGAAATTTGGTATGGATATGTGTTGTATAAACCGCTACAGGATTATGATACTAAATTGTAAAAAAAACCATTGGGGTGGGGGCCCTCCATACATGTAACTGAAGGTTAGAATTTTTTTTTTGGTTGTATATAAGCTTGTGGGGTATCAATAGAAAGGTCTTTGAAAATGATATGAAGGTTTATAAATCTTATTTTTATTTAAGCAAATCGTTTTCGAGATATCGCCTCTCAAAGTCTGAAAAATGTGTCCCCCCTTCTATTTTTTATACTACGCAATATAAAATTCTAAAAAAAATATATGTTATGCACATTAATAAACTCTTTCAACGATTTTTGGTTTGATAAAATTATCTCCTATAGTTTTTGAGGTAGGCTGATTTAACTGTATTTTTTTAATAATAAATTGATAATGGTACGGAACCCTTCGCGCGCGAGTCCGACTCGCACTTGGCCGGTTTTTTGTTTTTTTTTTAAGACAATTTTTTTTGCTCCGAGGCGCATATTTTTTTTGCCAATTTAAGGCTTAAGACGATGTAATTACGAGTGATTTTTCTGTGATTTACGGAATTATCCTAAGGTACTTTATAGTTAAACGGTTAAATTAAACTCACGTGTGTTTAGTCACTACGCGCGACATGATTTGGAGAGCCTAGGTTTCCATTACCAAGCACTATTATGTCTCACGATAGTTTAAATTCAATGACTAGACCTACATGGCGTTTGTTCAATATTTTTCAAAGTTAAAGAAAATGAGCTACCTACTTTACCGATATTTAGGCGTGTTTCCTAATCAAGTAAAAAAATCCGTGGCCTATGGTTGTGTAGGTATTATGTGTATTACAATGAAATTGTTTTCCATTTTGCATAAATTACCTGTTTAGATAAAACTGCAATATCTACATTACATTTCATTGTTGCCAATTATTCCCAAAACTCGTTTGATAACGAAATTTTGTATAAAAGCCATTGTTTTTCATGTAATTCAAACAATTTCCTTGTTTCTTTTATTCAAGTAAGTTAGATCACAAAACGTGTTAACATGATTAACTCATTATGTAACATAATGATATTACCAAAAAAAAAAGTAAACAAATATGGCTGACTTTTAATAGCATTTGTCTTCTTTGACACATATCGTGAAACGTTATTGCCTACTAATAAATATCAATGATTTTAAATAAAATTGTAGATATGTGACCTCATGGTTTAAGGTTTTTAGTTGGTAACAAGACCAAGATTGTGTTATGAAAGTGCGTGATTACGAAATAATGCAAGTCATTAGGTTTGTTTATATTTTCTTCGTTTTCTATTATCAAACACTCAAAACAAACAAAAACTGGCCATGTGTGAGTCGGACTCACGCGAAAAGTGTTCCGTAGCAGCAAACATAATAAGTATTAGGTATGACAATTAAATCAACCAATCTCAAAAAATATAACACATACACTGATCAAACGAAACATCGTTACAAGAGTTTATTAATGTGCATAACATTTTTTTTAAATTTTATACCGCGTCGTTTAAAAAATAGAGGGGACTGGGGGGGGGGGGGACACTGTTTAAGACTTTGAGAGCCGATATCTCGAAAACTGTTCACTTAAATAAAAATATGTTTAGAAATCTTTGTATCGTTTTCAAACACCTTTTTATTGATAGCCCGCATGCTTATGTGCATCAAAAACAAAATTTCTACCCTTCAGTTACATGTATGGAGCGCCCCCACCCCAATTGTTTTTTTTACAATATAGTATCATAATTATGTAGCAGTTCATACAGCACGTATACCTACTTACCAAATTTCATTAATAAGTACTATAACATTTATAATTTCCGAGTAAATCGGCTGTGACAGGCGAACAGACGGATATGTCGAATCTATAAGGATTCCTTTTTTGCCATTTTGGATACGGAACCTTAAAAGACATTTTCATTGATAGCACACAAGCTTACACTGTCCATTTTTTTTTTTGTACAGATGGTGCCTTTTTTAGGCTCTAGTGCGAGAAGTGTGCCATTTTACGTCAGGTTCAAAACTTTGGAGGGCCATCTGCACTAAAAAACGTCGTACGAGACACGTGGAAAAACGAAATTCGTAACTCGTGTCGATTTAAAACACTCCCTATCGGTCGTGTTTTAAAACATCGCCACTCGTTTCAAATTTCATATTTTTCGCACTTGTGTCGTAATGTACTATTTTAGTACAGATGGTGCCTTTTTTAGGCTCTAGTGCGAGAAGTGTGTAATTTTACGTCAGGTCCAAAACTTTGGAGGGCCATCTGCATTTTATGTCTGTTAATCTAGTTGAAGTATTTTTTTTTTCATTTCTTTTTCTCTGCAGCTAACCTCCAAGATGGCTGCCGTCAAGACGCTCTTCCTATTGGCTATCCTCGCGCTGGCTATGTGCAGCGTGGCCGCTGATTGGGTGGGGCCCTGCGACCAGGTCTGCGACCGCATCCAACCTGAGAGGGACGAGTGCTGCCGCGCCCATGGTTACAGGAGCGCCAGATGCTGGCGAGGCCTCATGTGGTGTAACCGCTAAGTCCTAAGCCTGAGTCGCTTGAGTGGGACGTTCGACGGGGTGATCAATTGACCATGTCATAACCCATACACACTCACGCCGAGAACGCCCAATTACTCCCGAGAAGCGTGAATGTGATCGCTTTCTTGCCGTCTCGATCTCGCGCTCGCCTGGGGGGCTACCATCACGATCTACTAATGACCAGATGAGAGATGAGTTCCATAGAATAACTGTCAAATACTGACAAACCTAACCTAAACTGAATCGCTTTTAGTAGATCGTGGTAGGTAGCCCCCTTCTCCGATCGGTGCGGAGAAGTTGCGCGAGAAGCGAGATAGCCCCTATAGACTAACCCCCTTATTCATAAACGTGTGTTAACTTAACAAGCCGCTAATCATTGTTTGTCCCTTTTGCTCTTATGGACGCATTGTTAAGACCGAACGGTACAAACAATTATTAGCGGCTTGTTAAGTTAACAAACGTTTATGAATAAGGGGGTAACGCGACAAGTGTGATTGTAAAATGTAGATGCCTTCTCGCTTCTCGCGCAAATGTTTCTCGGTAACACTTCTCGACGAGACTTCTCGCGTGAGTCTGTTAGGGTCTATCAAACAAATGAGCGTGGATTGAGTGAGCGCCGTCCAGATAAACGCTTACCAAATCCCTTACCATGACGTACTAATGCGATTCAGTTTAGGTTGTGAGAACTGAACCTAAACTGACTGACTGGGTAACCCCCAGGGCCTTCCACTAACCGATTTCAAACTTTAATAAAGAATGCAGTTACAAATAACAATGACTTTTAATCCTCACTTACGAACTTCAAAAAATTAAGCTAAGTACAGATTCAAGAAGATTGATAATGATAACAACTGTCTTTCTAACTCTATAAACAACTAACAATTTATTTAAAAATTTACAAGTTCTTTATTCAATTTTAGTATCTTTTGGGTTTACGTTTTTGTATTTTTTGGCTTTAGAATATCCAAAAGTATTTCTAAGACACATTAATGGAATAATTTAAATTACCTGCTCAAATTGAGGTAATTAATAACGCCAATTTTGTAATTTCTTGTAAAAGTAAATTTTAAATAGCTTAAATAGCCGTTATCGTTTCTGAAAAACACCTTAAAATTTTGAAATAGCCACAAAAAATACTAAAAAGAAATAAAAAAACATGACTCTTATTTTCTAAGTATATTGTGGGGCATTCAATTGTTAGTTGTTTATAGAGTTAGAAAACGTATTACTGTTCACGACTCATGTTTCACCCTGTATTTATTGCTTTCACAATAGTTGACGATTGCGACCCTTTTAAGTTACACTCTGGCAGCTCATCAAGTGCCGTAAAAATTGGTCCTAAGTCTATTTATTTAGTACATGTTAGCAGTAAAATGTATTATTTTTTGAAAAATACATCAGCCTAGTTTCTTGCCGGGTTCTTCTCGAGTCAGTGGTGTACGGTGAGAATGGGAAGTAGATTTTAATTTGCCGTCAGCTTCCGTAGCCTAGTTGGTAGTGACCCTGCCTACGAAGCTGGAGGTTCCGGGTTCGAATCCCGGCGAGGGCATTATTTGTGTATTTATTTATCACAAATAAGTATTTGTTCCTTGGTCATGGCTGTCTATGTATTTAAGTATCTATGTATAGGTGAAAAACTTAATAAAGTCACCTGTTGTATGTGTGAGTGACGTGTTCGAATAGGCATTTGTTTTGTTTGTGTTACTAATTTCAAATATGTGTTCTCCAAGGAGGTTGGAACTCTTAGGGCGCCTATAGAGAGACGGCGTGACAGACAAAACCCGTGCCGCGCATATGCGTTTTACGCATATGTGCTGTCAGTACCTCTCGGGACGTCATGGGTATATAAACTATAAAAATATACCAAGAATGCCACATTTCTTTGTAATCTGGTGCAGGAACCAGTCTACGTACGTTAATAAACAAAATTCAAACGTTTCCTATCACAGGTAAGTAAAAAAAGTTATATTAAATTCAATATAAAATTAGTATGGGCGAGAGACATAGTGAAGAGACACGACGCTGAATTTGTTATCGATAGTCTATGTAAACTCTTACAACTAAACGGTGTTAGTAGAAATTCAAAATTTGTTCCCGAGTTACGGACGTTTCCTATGTATAAGTAAGTATAATTATGTGTATTTCTCTATTTAAGTACATATATACAGTATGTATTTGATCGTAAAGCAAAGAAAGAAACACATTAATTTTTAGATCATACTAAACAACTTTTACTATGGGGCCAAACCCGAATTCACGAAAAAAATTTGGACATTTTCATACATTTTGATTGCGTGATCATGAACACGTTGTATGGGAGAGTAATTTTTTTTTTCACGAATTCGAGTTTGGCCCCATAGTAAAAGTTGTTTAGTATGATCTAAAAATTAATGTGTTTCTTTCTTTGCTTTACGATCAAATACATACTGTATATCGTCGCCTAGCACCCATAGTACAAGCTTTGCTTAGTTCGGGGCTAAGTTGATTTGTACGAGACTGTCCCCCAAACATTTATTTATTTATTTATATTTAGCAATAATATACTATTTATCTAGAGTACAGACAATGAAGCAAATATACAAAAACATATAGTTTAAGAAATTCTGACTTAATTTTTAGATTTCCTATAGAACCATGCATGTGTCAGAGAACGCTGGATAACGGCGACTGGAAAGTTGAACTGGTGGACCACTTCCAAAATGACTGTTTTGTAAAAGCAAATCCAAGATCTATATTGTCATCCAATGCCTGTCCAACTTTAAAACTCCATCCTGCGTTTGACAAGGTAAGTTAGCTTTGCTATATAATTTTAATACTTTTTAAAAGTAAAGTACCTTTTAAAGGATTTCTGATGTTATCTGTTAATACATATTAATTTAAGTATGTAATTTCCAGGTGTTTCTTGTCCCAAATAACCCATCTGATAATCTTTCAAGAAAACGTAAAACGGTACAATTTACGAATTTAAAAATATCTTTATACATTTATACATCTAGTTAATTTGTCCTCATATTATAATACCTAAATTACCTAACCATCTAAACTCCTTACAGTTGATCGTTTAATTTTAGTTCCCATTTATAGTTACAATTTTAATTTACGCACCTATGATATACCTACATTTTCTTTTTGCGTTTTATAACGTAATATAAGTAGATATAGTTTGCACACCTTGAACAAACAAACCAATGCAAAGGTAACATATATAACTAGCCAGAGGTTAAACAACAGGCGGTCTTAAGACCGCCTGTTTGTCGCCTGTTGTTTAACCTCTGTCTAGCCTTACCCTTAACACTTGTTGTTTAACTTTAACCTTAAAGCTAACAACTTAATGTAAGTAGGTACTTATTGTAAATATAAATTCAAATAAATGTATAAATTTTACTGTTTTTTTATCATTCATAACGACATAATTTTAGTGAGATTTTAAAAATGAGAATGTTTGAATAGCTTTTTTCAAGTAACATTTTTAGTCAAATAACTGTTGGTTTTAATCTATCGATAAAAATATCGAGCCATACCACAACACTATTTACATTAGCATGTCAAAATTACCTGACACGGTCGATTTCTATGAAAATGACAGCCAAGGCCGCCTCTATCTCTAAGGTTACACACTAAAGAGGTCCGTGCTCTGTGGTGTTCTCTATTCGAATACGTCACTCACACGTACAACAGGTGACTTTCTTAAGTTTTTCACCTATAGCTATCTATTACATATATCGTCGACTGGTGCCCACATCACAAGCCTTAATTGAGCTTACCGTGGGACTAGGTCGATTTGTGTAAGATGTCCCAAGATATTTATTATTCAGTACGATTGAAAGCGTCCATTAACTACAAAAAATCATAGTTAAGGCCTTGTTCAAAACAAAAATCACGATCGAGTCAATGAGGGTTTTCTGAAATGACGTTCACAAGGGCGTCAGCACTGAGGCGTCTAAATTCTCAGAGCGCCCTTAGTTTCGTGTTTAAATGTTTTGTATGAGTTATTAAAATTATGTAAAAAAATAAAAATACCTCCTAGTTATTTTTTCTTTCGAGCTAGATAATTGTGTTTCTTAGCGGGACCTTACGGTTAAGTGGCGCCAACTAGTGACATACATTTTCGAGAAAGCCCTCATTGTGTTACGAAAGTTAGTCATACAAACTACGTGGTATACTCAGTCCAACAACCCTCGGCAGTAGTAAAAGGGGGCAAATTTAAAATATATTGGTTCGTATTGTTGATCACTCATAGAACATTTCAATTTGTCGCCCTTTTTCAGTGGTTGTACACAAAATTTAACTTCGTAATACAGAAATGATGAACTAAAATTTTGTGTTCACTAAAGAAAGGTCTTTAATGATGTGCATTTTTTTGCAATTGACCAGAAAAGTGCTTGTGGCTATACCTACTTGAATAAAGAATCGTTTGAGTTTGAATTTACCAACAAACGTGCGAAGAATAATACCAAGAACTTTCCATGAACTCCAAGAACATGAATAATTCCAGAAACTTGTCGTCGGTCCATTTGCGAAAGCTTTTTTATATATTTTTTTAATATCTTGGGACGTCTTACATATTTAAATCGACTGCGTTCCAAGGTAAGCTCATCAATTAAAGCTTGTGATGTGGATACCAAGCGACGATATATACAGGGTATTTTCAAATTAGTTACCGATACTTTATGATAAGATTGATAAGGAATAATTTTACTTCTGGGACTCATATTGAAAACTCGAGAACATAAAATTTAATCACTTTCTATGAAATGTTGATCACCCAATGGGACCGCTTTGTATGGAAAGGGTTTTTGTTTTTTTCAAGATTTCGTTTTGAGTCACATAAGGAAAAGTTCGTTATCATTCATGAATACATGCATAATCTAAGGTATCGGTAACTAACTTTGTAACCCTAATATTTGTGATAAATAAATACACAAATAATGCCCTTGCCGGGATTGGAACCCTGGTTCCTCCAGCTTCGTAGACAAGGTCCCAACCAACTAGGCTACGGAGGCTAACGAAAGCTGATGATGAAATCCTACCTCCGATTTTGGTACATATTATGACCTTGTGACATGTAATACTTATAAGCCTAAGTAAGGAAAAACAAGACTAAAAATATGTGGTAATACTAATTTAATCAAGGAAGAGAAAATAAATTATGTAAACCAATATTTAACTTAAATACGAATTTATTCAACATTTTTGTAAATACATAATCCTAAACAAAATATAAGAAGCTTTAACATACGTTTTTACAGTCGAAGGCTTTATCAAAATCACAAAGTCGCATTCAAAGGTAGATTAAAGTTAGAGTCAAATGGCGTAGGGGGATTTCAACGGACACACTTGTAGATACAGTAGAAGATACACGTAACATCACAAGAACCCATAAAGACCTTGGAAACTCGTAGACATCATGGAAACTGGCAGTAACAAGGGTGGTGCCCTCTCTCTTAAATCTTAAACAATATTAGACCTCGGATTCCTCGGAATATGGTATGTTGATAACTGAGGCTATTCCAGAGGCGCAAGGCTGTTCTTATCACCTGATAGTTAGTGGGAAAAGTTTTTATATCCTGTTCTTGCCCTGGAGATGATGTCTTCAAAGTTTAGAATAGCGATGGAGACTTCTAGATGATCTTGCAGTATGGAATACTCCATGATCTTGCTGTGGATTTCAAGTGTTTTCAGTGAGCTATTTTAAAGTTTGTGTCCAATCCCCGACGATCTTAGTAACAGTTCATCTGGCCTCTGGAACAACTGCCGCGGGAGTACCCATGGGCGCGGCAGCACTCATCCCTTTCAGGTTGGATACGGCCGCAGACCTGGTCGCAAGGTCCCACACGGACGGCCACAGCACTGGCCATTATTACAGCCAGCACCACCAGGATCAGAAGAGTCTTGAGAGCGGCCATTTTGGAGCTTAGATGAGTTCAACGTGAGTGTTAGATCAGTTGTGTGAAGACTGTCTCTACGCTGGGGTTTATATAGGCAGTTGGAATGCAAATAGTTACGGTGCGTTTTCCTTATTTTGCCAGTTAAGATCAGTTCTATCAGTTACATAGGTCACGTAGGTATGTAATAACTGTATAGTAGCCAATCCAATGGGTTGCTGGGGCCCACGTTAGGTATGTTAGTACTACTCCTTATCTGAATATTTACATTTTAACTTTCATGCATTTGAATACATGCCTCCAGTGTATAGTAGATGCACAAGAATTGCCTGAATTGGTATGCGGAAAATGATCGAGTGTGTTTGTTTTTATTTTATTAAACTAGGTACATTTATATTAAGGGCTGATTTTTCAATAGTCAGATAAACGTATTCGTTAGTTAATATTATAGCTATCCTTTTCTAAAGTCTTCAGTCAAAACAGGATCGAGCTAGCGTTTAACTGACAGATACTGTTAACTAGCAATTGAAAAATCAGTCCTAAAGTAAACAGAACTTAAACTTAACTATTATCAAAATTATAGATAAATGAAAATAAAATAAAATAAAAAAGCCTTTATTTCCATTGACCCTTAATAAGTACAATAAAGAAGAAAAATATGTATTGACAAGAAAAAAACACACTGTTTTTTCTGTTCAATGTTTGGGTAGGCTGAATATAGCTGGTAGAATTCCTTTTTTGTTACCAGAGTTCTATACAATTTTAGGGACAGTGTCTTTTAAACAAAAATATTAATTCATCTGGATGGAAAGGTTCTCGAGTGGCGGCCACGTACCGGAAGACGCAGCGTTTTTAGGCACCCCACAAGGTAGACTGATGACCTGGTGAAGGTCGCAGGAGTCTGCTGGATGCGGGTGGCGCAAGACCGGTCATTGTGGCAATCTATGGGGGAGGCCTATGTTCAGCAGTGGACGTCTTTCAGCTGATATGATGAGGATGATGATGAATTTACTTGGGTGTCTTGGTATACATTTTCTCGTATTTTTTTCTATAGCAGAATGCGGCACTGAATATGTAAATGGGTACCTAATAGGTATTAGGTACTTAACGGCTCCCCATTATTTTTAACCGACTTCAAAAAAGGAGGAGGTTCTCAATTAGATTTTTCCTATAACCCTTACATTTTCCTATTGGCACAAAGTCAGTGTTAGACGATGGGATCTTGGAAAAATCAGATGAAGTTGGTTTTTAGGGTTCCGTAGTAAACTAGGAACCCTTATAGTTTCGCCATGACGTCCGTCTGTCCGCAGCATAGCTCAGTGGTCGTTAGTAAAGTAGAAATTTGGAACATGTTTACATATTAATCAAACCGACAAAGTGGTAGAATAAAATTAGCTACCTCCCCTACTAGTAAAGGGGATGTTTTATTTTTATTTTTTGGAATCCTATAGTGTAGAGTATCGTTAAATGTCTTTCAAAAAAGGGTTTTTAAAGAAAGTTTTTATCTTCAGTCAATATGTGTGTGTGGTCCAAAAAATCATGAATAACTTATACTTGGCTTGTAGAATACTTTAAAATAAAACTATTTCGAATATATTGGGCTCAGCCGTTTTTGAATAACTACGGAACCCTACGCTGAGCATAGCTCGACATGCTCTCGGCCGGTTTTTAATTGTGTAACCGTGATTTCTACTGGTTCACGGAACACATGTCCCGAGTTCCCGACATGCTTTTGCTGGACTGGTATTTCATTTTCACTGTACACTCAACAAATCACTAAGGAACCATGTTAAAGTAACGATTTCAATCAAATTGTAAGACATTTCAAACTAGTTTTAATTTGACATGATTCTAGAGTGGCATAGGGTTTCAATTTGTTGACTCATTGTAAACTTGTCTACTTATTCGTTGCTGCGCGACCTATTTTCCTCATTGCCAAGGTTCTAGATAATATGCTGTAAATAATAACAAATATGTAGCGATCGTTGTAATCATTTATGATGTGCTAGATTCTCAAGTTTGCGATATGCAGGAGTTAAAGATCATGACAAAATTGATAATTGTTATCTGTAATAGTTAATTATAGATTATGTGGGCAATTTTACGTAAAGTGCCTCCGTCTTCCTGCCTACTTTTTACCTTGGGTAACTTTCATGTGTTTTCTACCCAAACTCACCAGATCATTCGATCGTAATACGAGAATAGTACATTACGACACAAGTGCGAAAACATGAAATTCGAACCGAGTGGCGATGTTTTAAAACACGACCGATAGGGAGTGTTTTAAATCGACACGAGTTACCGTTTTTCACGTGTTTCGTACGACGAAAATAGTACATTTCCTAACTAGTGCGGGAAAACTTTTTTTCGGTGGGGGTGAAAGTTGGAGCCCGAGCGAAACGAGGCGACAATCACCCGAATTAAAAAAAGTTTAAAAAGGAAAAAATATTTTCCTAACTAGTGTGCAAAAACGAACTTTGTAATTTCTCTTTTTGACGCACTTGTTATGAAAAAAAATCGTCCCTTACACGTGCAAAAACTTTTTTTACCTCGGGTGATTGTCGCCCTCGTTTCACTCGGGCTCCAACTTTCACCCCTGCGATTTAAAGAATGTTCTGCAACTCAACCGTATATAACACAAAAAAAAATAAACAGTTTCACGATTCACATACAAAAAAATCTAAGTCGAATTGAGAACCGACTTCTAAAAAGGAGAACCTTTTTAGAAGTCAGTTAAAAAAACAGCTAACATCTAGGTATCTGACAGTTGGAGAAACAGGCTCTTATAGTTTTTAATTACTGTCACCTGACCTGTTTAAATTGATCATCCTGTATAATTACATCGAAATACCCACAACACAAGCTTTAATTAAGCTTACCTTGGGACCAGGATGCTTAGCCAAGTTGCCAATCGCTAGCGCTTAGTAGCGTATCGTAGTTTTCCCTCTCTGTCACTCTTTATTATTAGTGCCACAAAGACAGCTAGCTTTGTAGCGTTGACGATTGACGATTAAGCGCTAGCGATTGGCAACTTGTCTAAGCACCCAGGTCTTGTGTAACAATGTCCCACGATATTAATTCATTGTTTTTTGTTTATTTTCCTTTGGTTTAAACATTTGGAATCTATTTATCTTCTAAGAACTTGACCTGATGTTATCTGTTATAATTATTTATCTATCACCGTTTTTAGAACATAATAACAACAATAAGTTACTATATGAGGATAAACGGAGCAGTAATCTTTACAAAACAAATGTCATCAATCATAATTTAAATTAAGTAACCGAGTTCAACCCACAATGTGAACTTATGACCTGGTGAAGGTTGCAGGAGTCCGCTGGATGCGGGTGGCACAGGACCGGTCATTGTGGCAATCTTTGGGGGAGGCCTATGTTCAACAGTGGACGTCTTTCGGCTGACGTGATGATGATGAACCGAGCAGTGGCGTAAGAATAGGGTGGCAGGGCTGGCAAAATGCCACGGGCCCCCGACCCAAGAGGGCCCCGGTCCAAGAGGCAGTGAATTTAAATTTAAAATTAAACTGAGTACAATGTGACGATTTTTACTGATAGGGCCCCATCAAAATAATTTGCCACAGGCCCCAGATGGTATAGTTACGCCACTGGAACCGAGTTCAAAGTCACACAACATTTAATGAAATAATATTACGTTAATTACCCTTAGCCGTACCTAAGTGGAATTTTCTTGCCGGGGAGAGAATTTAGCTTTCGTGCCAAAGCAAGACGTAAAGTTGCACAGGTAAAACCCATGGGAGGTAATTCGTACAGCCCCAAATTGCAAGTAATTAACAATGTACAAATTGCAGTACATTCTCAAAATTGCGGAAATGTACTCGGAAATTTCCGAGAATTTTCATGAGAATTTAAAAGTTCTCATTGAGAATGTTTCCATGAGAACTTATAAAAAAGTGTTGTGAAGAATATTGTATTTCACAATTGAGTAGACTAGGCATGAAATATACCTTAAAAGGCATGTATATACAACGGTTTTGGCGTAATAAGATTGCTTGAAAAATTTAAATTGGCGAGAACATTCTCTATAGAAGTTTCGCAAATTATGAAAATTCTCCTCGGTACATTGCTATATGTAAGTATGCCAAAACTACCTAGCCCAATACTGCCGTGTCCTGCCGAGTTTCATGCCAGATTTTTCTGAGATCAGAAGTGTGGAGTTAGAACCGGAATTATTATTAGATACCCATAATTAAATGTACAGCCGAATTACAACTTCTGCTGCCGTATCCAAGCTGAGCAGAATGAGTGCTGCCGCGCCCATGGGTACTCTACTCTACCCATGGTAACTGCTATTAACATCGTTAGGATTTGGACACGAACAGAATCTAAATGCCTCACCGGAATCTGAGAAAGATCGTCGAGATATTTGTTACTTTCCATCGCTTTTCCTTTTAACCGTTGTACATTTTTCATCCAACGTGACCGTATTGCTATCAATACAAAATCATGTACACGCAGACCAGAGCTTGAATGGGCTTAATTTTTACATTATAAAAACCAAATCACACCTTTGTCTTTGATTCTAGCGAGGTGGATTTTGATTGTTTGCCATATCAGACTATGGCGATCAAAAGGCTAAGCACTGAAGACAGATCTCAGTGGAAAGAACATCAATTGAAAACATTCTCCCCTGACCACTTAACCCTTTCCTTGATGGGCCATCTACAAACATGGACAATAGTCCATGTTTGGAAACGGTCGCCTGAGTATACCATGGCAATAACAGACAGAAAAAGTTGATTCACCCAAATGGTAAATTCCGTCGGTAAAAGCAGACGGTCGCAATAAGCGGAGTCGTAATAAACGGATGTACTTTCATAGTGGTTCATACTAAAACCTTTTACTAAGGGAATGGTATCTACCCAATTGTTGGATAGCTGTTTAGTGGGTGTCAGGTACAATCTAAAACTCCCAAAAGTAATGTAGTTAAACCATTTTCCTTATTTTATTTCCTTGTTATGATCAATAAAATTATTATATGATAAATATATTGTAGATATCCGGTCAGGGAGGTTACAAGGGTGTGGGAGATAAGATAAATATACAAAATTTGTCTACAATAATATGGGTTTGTCGTATCGTATTTCGTTAAATAGTACCTACAGTACCTAATAATATGAGTAAAGATGATTAGTGTTTATCCGAAATTGGTTTTAATACGTTTTAACATTTTAAGTTGGAAGTACTAGTGCGCAACATGTCAACAGAGAATATTTATTTGAATCACGATATTTTTCTCAAGTATTGTCATGTGTGTTTGGGAGAGAAGTTTCTTAGTTTATTTTATAGGGTGACATTATCAAAATTTCTCAAAAATTAAAATTTTCTTGGTCAACTCCATTGTATGAGTAAGCGTCAGGTGCTTTTGCTGGCAGTCCCAATAGATGGCACTTCAGTACAACTTTCAATGTCGCATATTGGGACATTGGAATTATTAGCGCTCAGTCCTAATAAATCAGACTGTCTTAAAATTATGCAAATAATTTAGATATAAGCTAATTATTTCATAGTTGGGATATGAAGCATTAAAGGTACCTAGTACCTACATACATTAATCATTGTTTAAATGCCCTAATAGTTGATTTTATCGGGTCCCCTTTAATATGCCTAATATTAATACTCCTAATATGAATTCGCATAACGGATTTGGCATAAATAATTATGCATAATATTGAATAGGCAAAATAATGAAATTCCATAATGCTTAATACGCATATTACTGATTATGCATAATTGAAATATGCATAACATTATTCAATATAACTTTATTCGTCCTAATATGGATTAGCATAAACTTAGAAATCAAGCGAATGAGGCAGATCAGGGTAAAACTAAGGGTCTCACCAAACCAATCGACGCGGAGTCGGCTTTCGCCGAGTGTTTTACACCACACTATTCGCATTTAGCCGATCGACCGTCTCCGCGGTTGAACACCTGCGTTAAGCAGTCTCATCCTCCTTGCGGCCGTCGAAACGCTCGATCGCCTGCGATTTGCTACCGCAACAGTTGTAAAGCGGCGGTCGGCTCTGCCGTGCTCCGTCCTGCCGTCGAGACGTCAGACAGCATGCGTACAGCCGCTGAGTCCGACGAACAGTTAGATAGGACAGCGGGTGATCGGCAATCGTAAATCTCATTTTTGGAGACTAGTTGTTAGTAACTAGTCTGAAATTGAACAGACGTGTGTGATTACGACAGTATTACTTCGTGTTGTCAGATCTATTGCAGATTTTAATGTGGGTAATAATTCAAATGAATAAATACAAACGCATCAGTAGCTACTTCGGCCGTCATCGGCTCTTTTCAGCCGTCGTCAGCTATGTTCGGCCGTCGAAGACGCTGAACGGCTTCCGCCAGCTCTGACCGGTCCTTATCGTAGGTACTCGGCCGTGATCGGAGCCGTTCAACTCTTTTCGGCACCGTACGGCGGTATTAGGAGATTTACGAATGCGAAAGTGTGCGTTAGGCTGCAAACGGGGTCGTACGAATGCGAACAGCTTTACGGCAAAACGCCGTTTTCCCGTCGAAAGACGTCGTTTCGCGTGGGCCGAGCCGATTTACGATGCCCTCGCTCTTATTGCGTTGACATAAAGCTTTTTCCGTACGCGATTAGCCGAAACGGCGTCGACTAGTTTGGTGAGACCCTAAGACAGTAAGGTTAAGTTCAAAAGACTAATAAGCAGGAGCGACGGAGCGAAGTTGAAGCCTAGCTTTCGTCGATATCTCCTACACATCCTAATGAATACGTCAGATTCAATCAATTAAATAAAACATTCGGTATTTAATAATAAATTTTATTAGTAAAGAAATCACATCTTGGTAGGCGCATGAGGCGCACGTACAGAGTGCGTACCTATTTAATACGGACGTATATTTTAATGATGCTTAAAATAGGATCTAGGGAACCTATTTACCTATACCATGATTTCTACGATCACAAAACGATAACTGTATCCCGTATAAAATACACACGCCGTATTTATGAACATTATAAATTGCTAGGGTAAAAATGTGTGTAATAATTAAAATAATCAATATTTACTATAGAAATATAAGTAGGTATACATGTACGTCAATAAAATATGTCAAGACCTAAACATTAACTGTTATACCTACGCACAACGCACAAGTAAATAAATGTCTCAACTAGTTTAAAATTGGAAGCAATATATAATATATAATAATATTATTAAAACGTACTAATCGACAGTAACTTGGCAAAAATATTAGGTATATATAGTATCGGCTACGCAATCTCTGATCGGTCATTATTATTTTATCTATTATATTTTATACTTTTCATTAAGTATACCAATTAGTATTATGCTCATCCTAATTATTCCAAATCATCGTTATGATAGTTTATGTTATACGTAAATACATTATGCGTAATCGTTTATGCGAAATTATGCTTATGCCACTTAAATAGTATGCTTAACAACGCTATGCCAATTTGAAGTATGCGTAATAAATTATGCGAATTAATATAGACTCGATTTTATCTTATCGATTTGCGAAATCGTTTATGCGAAATTATGCTTATGCCACTTAAATAGTATGCTTAACAACGCTATGCCAATTTGAAGTATGCGTAATAAATTATGCGAATTAATATAGACTCGATTTTATCTTATCGATGGCAACTCAAGCTATAATGACGAGTATTGGTACAGCGTCGGGCACTAGTACTTTCACCTTAGGTATTAAGATCTACAATTAAATAAATCAAATTACCTCTTTACTTTAAATTCGTTAATAACGTCAATTTTGTTATATTGCGCGAAAGTATTTTTTACATTTATCGAGTTCACTCAGCCTATATCACTCCGGAGCTGGACAACGGTAGCACAAATCGTGTTATTCGAAAAAAAAAAATACTTTTTTAGTACAGATGGTGTACTTTTTAAGGTGGGTCCACACTTGTGACATTTTGCCGAACATTATTCCGTGACCGTAACAGTAACACGTGTCAGTACCGTTGATGTGGACGTATTTTGTACGCGAACAATTGGTTACAAGTTGCAGTACGGCACAATCCATTCCGAACACTCAAATAACTGTTTTGACCCAGACCATGTATGACCAGTCTGCAGGACAATGTATGGAGTTACGATCTACTAACCGGGCCTAGTGTGGACGCTGGTCTGTGTACTGTCACGCATCGAAGTCACGTGTTACGGGCCGATCCATCTCGAGTCGGTTTTCTTCAAAGCATGTTCGCTATTTTCCCCGACATGTGACGTGACGACGACACGTCCACATTTGCATTTATGACACGCGTACAAGTACGCCAGATGACACAGACACAACCATATGGGCTAGAAATGGATCACGTCGTGACCTGTCCGGCGGTACGTCCCCCGCCCGCACCTCGCCGCCGCCTCGGTAGTCCATCATTCACGGAATGCACGCATAACTATAAACTTCCGCGATTGCAGATGCTTCTGCAGACGACATGTTGAGTTACTAGGTAGTCGGTAAATGACAACCAACGACCGACTCTTGTACCGATGTCATGCCACGCAGTCTGGTTCGCCAACGTGCGTCTACACTTGTGACATTTCATCATACACGGTGTGTAACCGTGTCAGCACGATCAAGGAGCGTCCACATTGAGCGTAACATGTTCTGTTGCAATGTCACGTAGTCCGGTCCGTCGTATTGTTACAAGTGTGGACCCACCTTTAGGCTCTCGTGCGAGAAGTGGGTCATTTTACGTCAAGTCCAAAACTTCGGAGGGCCATCTGTACTAAAAAACGTCGTACGAGACACATGCTAAAACGAAATTCGTACCTCGTGTCGATTTAAAACACTCCCTATCGGTCGTGTTTTAAAACATCGCCACTCGTTTCGAATTTCATGTTTTTCGCACTTGTGTCGTAATGTACTATTTTATAGAAAGAATTTGATCCTGAGTACTCTGAGTAGGAACTTAGGTTTTTAGATAGATGGGTGACAATTTTTTAATCAATTTTGGATTGTTTCATTATTACGATTTTGAACTAAATTATAGGTACGAGTAAGTAGGTATACATTTGTGTTATAGGTATGTACGTCGGATTGCTCTCTGTTGTTTTTTTATTATTCATCGAGGTATCATCATCTTAATGTCACCTTTTGAATGAATAAGATGGAAATAATAGGTAAGTCATGAACCACAAACACGCGTAATTAAAATCCTTCATTCATTGTTTTATAGCTTCATTACTCATTAGTAATGCAATACTCTCCCGTCTCATCTAAAATGTACCCATGAGGAAAGGGAAAAAAATTAATAGCGGATTTTGAAATCCAAACTCCAAATTTGAAGTTAAAAATGTCGTATGAAGTTTGCCGTATTCCGTCAATTTTAAGAGATCTCCGAAAATATGGAGTATGGACTTTACAAAAAAACACTTTTAAGATCCTCATTATTTTTAAAATAGGTACCTATTCAACGTTGTCCTACAGCAAATAAAAAAAACCATCCCCACTTTACGTGTTAACACAAAGAACAAAAAAAAAAAAAATTTCCTATCTAGTGCGAAAAAACGAACTTTCCGCACGCTTTGCGAGCGGTAATATCTCTTTTTGACGCACTTGTTATGAAATAAATCGTCCCTTACACGTGCAAAAACTTTTTTTTAACGCGGGTTATTGTCGCTCTCGTTTCACATGAGCTCCAACTTTCACTCTCGCCGAAAAAAAGTTTTCCTGCACTAGTTAGGAAATGTACTATTACCACTGTCGGTGTGTTTTATGTACCAGTGTGTACCTGTACTAAATTGTAAATTTCTGGTACTAACGGCCAATGAGCTGTGCACAGACAGACGGATGGAGAGACGGACATAGCGAAACTATAACGGTTCCTAGCTTACTACGGAATCCCTAAAAATGCTAATCAGGTTTTATACTAATCTTGAGGACAGTATTGCCTCAGGAGTTACCTACTGACAGATATAGGTTATTCCAAAAAAATAATAATTTACCAGTACCTGGGTATAAGCACCGGTAAATATGGAAAGATTCATGGAATTCATTGATTAATGGAAGAATCCATTGTTATGATATACTGTGTACACTGATTTCAAATAATAACGGATATGTGAGCATTGCTTCTATTTTAATCATTTTCATTATTTTTAATTTATGGGTAAATTTCGGGATCTATCAGAATCACGAGCTCTTTCTATACTAATGGGAAAAAATGTCCCATTGTTTTTTCCTGTTACCTACCATTTTCCGTACACTCTGTATGGCGGTAACAAAGGAGGAAGACCGGAAAATGTATGAAAATTTTGAGTCATTTTTAGGGTTCCGTAGCCAAAATGGCAAAAACGGAACCCTTATAGATTCGTCATGTCCGTCTGTCCGTCTGTCACAGCCGATTTACTCGGAAACTATAAATGCTACAGTAACGAAATTTGGTAAGGATATGTGTTGTATGAACCGCTACAGGATTATGATACTAAATTGTAAAAAAACCATTGGGGTGGGGGCCCTCCATACATGTAACTGAGGGATAGAAATTTTTTTTTAGTTGTATACCTATAAGCTTGTGGGGTATTAGTAGAAAGGTCTTAGAAAATGATAATGAAGGTTTATAATTATAAATCTCATTTTTATTTAAGCAAATCGTTTTCGAGATATCAGCTCTCAAAGTCTGAAAAATGTGCCCATAGAGGCCCTCTATTTTTTAAACTACGCGATATAAAATTCTAAAAAATATATATGTTATGCACATTAATAAATTCTATCAACGATTCTTGGTTTGATTAAATTATCTCCTATAGTTTTTGAGGTAGGTTGATTTAACTGTATTTTTTATGAAATAAAACTATGAAAACGGATAAACTCGCGTATATTAACTAATTTTAACTTCATTCCGACGTTTCGAACACTTTACAGGGTTCGTGGTCTGCGGATCCGCAGTTAAAATTAGTTAATATACGCGAGTTTATCCGTTTTCATAGTTTTATTTCATGTGTAATCCTCGGGGTAACCGAAGAAAATATTATGTATTTTTAAATAATAAATTGATAATGGTACGGAATCCTTCGCACGCGAGTCCGACTCGCACTTGGCCGGTTTTTTCCTTTTGGGATCGAAACTCGAATCTTAACCTACACTGTAGGCATGTATTTACATGGATGAAAGTTAAAATGTATATATTCAGGCGGCTTTAAATTGGCTAGGCGTTTACCGTTTACCGTGCTACCTTCACTTTCGCACTCGCATACTTTCTAGAACGTGACGTCAACTACGATAAACGATTAAACACTGGTCAATTATAAGCCTACAGATAAGGAGTCAAGTACTAACATCCTCAACGAGGGCCGCAACAATCCAACGGCTGTTAAACATTTATAACAGATACCTACGTAACTCATAGTCATAGAGATGATGTTAACTGGCAAAATAAGGAAAACGCACCGTAAATATTTGCAATGGAACTGCCTATATAAACCTCAGCGTAGAGACAGTCTTCACACAACTGATCTAACACTCACGTTGAACTCATCTAAACTTCAAAATGGCCGCTCTCAAGACTCTTCTGATCCTGGTGGTGCTGGCTGTAATAATGGCCAGTGTTGTGGCCGTCCATGTGGGACCTTGCGACCAGGTCTGCAGCCGTACCCAACCCGAAAGGAACGAGTGCTGCCGCGCCCATGGGTACTCCCGCGGTAGTTGTTCCAGAGGCCAGATGAACTGCTTCTAAGAGCGTCGGGGATTGGACACAAACATCGGAATAGCTCACTGAAAACATTTGAAATCCACCATGAAGCGATGCAGGATAATCGAGATTTCCATTCTGCATGATCATCTATAGGTCTCCATCGCGTTTCTAAACTTTGAAGACACCGTCTTCAGGGCAGGAACATCGTTTAAAAACTTTCTCCACTGACTATCATGTGCCCACAAGAATGGATCTACAATAGTTTAGGAAAGCACTACCCCCGTTACTGCGAGCGTACATGATGTCTACCTGTTTCCAAAATCTCTATTAGGAGTTTTCAAGGCTTTTATCTACAAGTGTGTTCGTTAAATCCCCCCTACGCCATTGCCCTCTAACTTTTACCTACCTACGAATGTGATTTTGTGATTTTGATAAAACCTTCCACTGTAAAAACGTATTTTGAAGCTTTATATATTTTGTTTCGAATTATGTATCTACAATAATTATTTTTAATAAATTCGTACTTAAGTCGAATAGTGATTCATTTTATTTTCTCTTCCTTAATTAGGTTAGGTTTTACCCTTCTATATCGAGGTTAATAAGTATTAGATGTCATATTACTAATAAACGTTCATGTATTTGAGCTCAATCCGTGGTTTAGACAGAAACATAAAAACGTCTTCTTCAAAATTAAAATTATGAAATCAAAATATATTCATGTGTAATTATTATTTATTTTATTTTATTTAGTTACTTTGATATTTTTTTCAAAAATGTTTGTTACTGAAATAATCTTATTATTTAATAATATTATCATTTAATAAAAACATGATAAATATATACTTCATTGTCATAAGTACAAATAATTCCTTATCACAATAAATGAAAATATAATTTATTAATTTCTCTTGTATAATTCCTGGTACCTACAAAAATGTCCATTAAGCTAGCAGCGTTGCCGCGTTGTATAACAATAGTGAAGTCTTGCACCAGAAACGACTCAGAGCGGGGATCTTCCCCTTACTGCCTGAGTCGACGTCCAATTTCGCGCAAAAACGCCTTAGCCACAGCCCACCGTTTCCACTGCCACAGGGACAAAATTGTACCCCGGCTCTAAATGCTCTCATAGATGCTTTCGGCGCTTTACCTCCGCCTGAAATTCGGCTGCCGCTTCAGTGCGCCCGTAGTGAGACTGAGGTGGAGGCCGCGAAAGTGCTGACACGTGTAGCGTGCCTTACCAAACACCGCTCCCATGGCACCAATATCAGACCATCAGGCCGTTCGCTGTCTGACCGGCTGAGACCCGGTGGTTCGAGCACAGATGGAACGCCAGCCAACCTGACAGCCCTATGGACGACATGATTAAGCATGGTGACATGGGTGCCTCCCGAAACAACGACGGCAACTCAAGGCGTGGTGGCCGTCCACACCCACCATGGCACCGATCAGGCATACTACCGTGAAAATCGAAGTTCGTTCCAAGCATTTTTATTTGTCACTCCAACGAAGGCGTCATTAGAGTGAGAGAGACAAATCCTCGAAATTTACAAATTTCGTTTTTCACGGTAGAGCCGCTGGTTCATATACTTGAGAGCAAAGGACACCCGTTAGTGAGTCACTAATTATCTTAATGATTTAATTCGATTATTTTAACTTGAATACTATTAGGTTATAATATAATTTAAGATGTTATTTACTCTTAATTTTGACTTAGAGCTAAATAAGAGAACCCACTTCAGTCAGGAATCCCACCTCGGAGGTTGGTAATCTTGATATTTTTTTCTTTGGTATGACATCATATAGTATTAAGTAGTGTGACTACTGGGGAAACAATTAAAACACAAATCAAAATATTTAGTTAATAAATAATTTGATTTGAGTTTTCACAATTACTTTTAAAATAAAATAATTAATATATTTTTAAAAGAAGAATCGATCTCACTGTACACTTACAAAATTACATATATTATGATTAAATGACATGAATAACATATTTAAAACTACCTCAAAAACCCAAAATATTATATCTAAATCTCCTAAATCGCCTACAAGATGCAAAGATGCCCATTTGACGCTCGCCGCGAACCGTCATCACTACCTTTATGGTCATAACAATATAGGCGTGTTCAGATATTTTTGAGCGCTTCGCATGCAACGATATATTTGATGGCGACTGGACAACTTCTGCAATAGAAGAGACTATGGATACGGAATAGGGTTCCAATCAGTTGAATTTACTTAAATATTAATTAAAAAGCGGTGGTGGCCCAGTCGTTTAGACGTTTGACTTTCAATCCAGAGGTCGTGGGTTCAAATCCTGGCTCATACCAATAAGTTTTTCCGAAACTTATGTACGGAATATCAGATGATATTGACCATTAGCTTTCGGTGAAGAAAAACATCGCGAGGAAACCTGCATACATCCGCGAAGAAATTCAAAGGTGTACTTATGTGAAGTTCACATTCACAACCCGCTTAGGGCCAGCGTGGGGATTATAGCTCAATTCCTCTCATATATGAGAGGAGGCCTGTGCCCAGCAGTGGGACATTTAATAGGCTATAATATTAATATATTAATTAAAAACAAGGACACCAAATAATATGTATTTCAGTAGGTAGGTATACTAATACCTGCTTAATGTACACTGTTGTATGTATCTACCTATAGAAACTTGGGCATTAAGCATAGTCGACTTCGTAAATATGTACCTACACATTTTTTACACCACAATCCATTAACCTAAGGTGAAAATTTGTGTATTTGTGAATACTTT
>JALPQI010011328.1:0-40730 GCA_025490895.1 Thaumatotibia leucotreta | reverse complement strand
GTATAGTATTCATCGTTTAGTACTAACAGCAACACTGTTATCTGTACATCGGTGGACCTTATTACAAATGGCATAAGGTTTATAGATGTATAGATAGCAGTGTGGGCGACAGTATCCACAATACAAGCCTTAAATGAGCTTAGTGTGGGACTAGGTTGATTTGCGTAATTGCTCCATGATATTTATTTATAATGATAGTGACAACCAAGCTACTAAAGTCACGGTGAAAGTGGAGAGTTAAAGATAGGTTTTGACTTTTGAGGATGTAAGTGTTAGGCCTGAGTGGCGTAGGTTCCAGGTTTGAGTCCCAGCGAGATTTTTTTTGTGTTTATCACGAACATTTACTACTACGGCATTGATACAGTATACTGTACATGAGTTGCGACATGACTCAGTTATTACTTTAAAATTGTTTTGCACAAAAATTTAATTGGAACAATTTTTACTCGCTTATGTTTAAAATACCGACCACCAAGCCATAATATCGGACCGGAAAAGACTAGCCTTATCACATGTTTTTCATTTCTTCTATCATTCCTTTTCTAATACCATTTTTACTGTGACATGTTTTGACTAAAGGTCGCCTTAATAAGCACCAGTCCCACCAAAGACTAGTAGGCGGTGAGCTATTGACTATTTTATCGACCAAAAACAAACAAATGATATAAACCCCGTACCAGTAAAAGTGACAGATATATTTATAGCTGTTCACACTGCCGGCGAGTACATTTATTCAGAGAATTCACTCGCCTGCGTAAAAAATCCGCCAATCGCTTCTCACTGCCCGCTCATCGCCGTTGGAGGGTGTTTCCAACACGGTTGGATTTAAAATAAAAACATTGTAAATGGCGGCCGAACTAAAATGTCTACTTGTGACATTTCTATGAACTATCAGGTTTATTTCATAGTAAACAACATAAATAGTTGCTCAAATTGTTGGTCAAATTGAAACTTATGTGCTCCGATCTCCAGTGTGTTCCTAATTATTATAAACTAGTTGTAAATAAAACAAACATTTTAATACGAAAAAGTGTTTTATTACGCACTTATTTTCAACCAAATATTTATGAAATATTCATCTATAGCATGTTGCGTACACCGTAAGAAGACACCAAACTCCTTACACTAGGGAATACAAAAATATGAAGCGGTTCTGTACCTAACGGATTACTTATGTGGCTAACTGTACTTCCATACAATTGCAAGCGAAATTCAACCTTACATTTATGAGACACATGGTATATGTGTTTTAAATTATACTATGCATTGATATTCCGTAAGAAAACTAGAGGTAATTGTGAGAGAAATAAAAGCCTGATGTTATCAAATCAATGATATTAAATTAAAGATAATCTTTAACCTTTTGCACGCCAACGACCAATATATTGGTACCGAAGGTTCCACGCTAAAACCAATATATAAGTCTTGGTCCACAGAGCAATATAGACCTACACGCATGTGTGTAAAATTCAATTTCAATTTGACATTTACGTTGACGTGGCGTGTGAATGACAAGCTTTTATATTTGACGTGGCGTCAAAAAGGTTGTCACTCTGACGTCACGTCACCAGTGTCAAAACTGAAGTTGAACTGTACACACGCGCGTGTAGGTAGGGCTATATTGTTGTGTGTGACCGTGAATTGTATATCGGGTTGAATCTGCGGTGCTGATATATCAGTCATTGACGTCCAAAAGGTTGAAGGTACCAGGACCTAAATATATTTAATCTTGTACGGAAGTACAACTAGGAGATGCGTTACACAATGAAATGCACCATTTATAAATACTTTGCCCTTACATTGGTCGCAAGTTAACACTAAGACCGTGTGTCTGTTCCTGAAATATTTAATAAAAAGCTATATTACAATGTAACATGAAGATAATAAATATCAAATGATAATTAGCGTCGTCTGGTCCTCGATGGTTCTTTTTAGGACAGGTCAATGTAGTCATAATTCGGAATAAACATACTTTAAAAAAGTCATATCCAGGGCGCTTGGTTTCATTTACTATGGTTTAAGAAGTCTTTGCACATGGCTGAATTCAGCAACGGAATGCTACAATTTCTGAATTACGTGGCTGCGTCACTTTTTCTTTGTCAAACGTCACGACAGTTTTATAGCTATCGATTGTCGGCATACGATTTGCTTTAGCCGTTAAAAAAACTTATCAAAGCTCTTTGTCAGATCGACCGACCAACCATCTCGCTTGGATTGGAAAATGAGCCCCGTTTCGCTACCCCAATATTATAAGGTTCCTATGTTCCACTTTCAAAAACTTGAAATTTGAACATTGTCATATTGAGACTTAATTCAGAGTCAATTACTTCGAAAATGTAACAACTGTAAAGGTGCATTTAGACCAAACGAGCATTCGCTCATTCCATCTCCCACTCTACGAAATTCGTTCGTTACACAAACCGTGGTTCGTCTAAATTCGTTGATTTTGTAGAGTGGGGGATAGAATGAGAGAATGCTCGTTTAGTCTAAATGCACCTTTATATTGAGGCAGCGAATTATTGATAAAACGTTGACAAAAAATAATATTATTTCAGGAACGGACAAATGTTTAAATGTATACAGGGTGCATATTTCTATACAAAGCGTTTACTAATCTCGACATCACTCCACCATCTAACTCTATCCAATACTGATCAATCGCAACAATGGTCCAAAAATATCTACACAGCGTCCCTAAACGATCAAGTAGAAAAATACTTTTAAATATGCCTCATAGCCGGGCTATTCCTCACACTTCCCGAAAAAACTAGCACAGTCAACACAACAACTATACTATCTATAGTAACTTAAATAACAAAGGTCACAATAATATATATGACATGAAATGTAACTTATGTCGTTACGACTAAGGTCGTGTCAGATATTTTTGCGTCGTTGGTTGTGTAAGAATGATTGCTGCTAAGTAAATATTTTTCCAGTAAACCTAGTATCTCGTTCATAGTTTATATAAAGCTAGAGAGACGCAATTAGTGAGTTTACGTAGTCTACATCGACTCATTAGTGTACACAGAAGGCTTACTATCTCGAAATACATCTTATTCGTCATTATGAGTCAACTATGAAGTAAATGCTGAAAACCTATCAGACCAATACATTTTTTAACCTAAAAATTATTTCTATGTAACAATATGTTATGTACTGAATATAGAGCTCATAAAAGTAAATAGTCTTTTTCGTGAATAGTTCTTAGGTTGCTGTCCCAATTAAGGCCAAGCCACATTGTAGCGTATGTAAATGTCATATAGATGGCCCACCGCTTGCGTGGCGTGCACGTGCGCGTGACGTGGAAGTGGTGTGCCATCTACTATGACATTTCCGACACTACAACGCGCACGTCACGGACACGCGCACGTGCTACGCGCACGCATCCGGTATGGCTCAGTCTTTATTCTTACACAATTGTCCGAAATGTAAAGGAGACAGAACGCGGTTGAATCAACTTTTTTCTGTCTATTATTGCCATGGTTACGGTTGCCTGTGTCACGCATGTTTTATGCAAAATCGTGCTACTTAAACTATGCAAACATACATTATTCTGGTGTTAATAAGGCCTTTCATTAATGGGCCACCTACAAACACGGACTACATGCATGCTTGCATAATTTTGAATAAAACCAGCGTGACTCAGGCGACCGTAACCATGGCAATAACATACAGAAAAAAGTTGATTCACCCATGAACATTTCAGAAACATGAATGCACTAGTTAAACGTTCGGGAAGTGGTGGGAATATTGGCCCTATTTTTTTATTTCTGTGACGCGACTTTATCAGGTCTAAAACGTCTAGTATTCACGGCCTTGATGCATAAGAGGAAGAGGCAGATATGTTAGAGGAAGATAATTATCGTTATTTTTTTTCTGGAATCCTAAGCGTTGCTAGGATATCACCTTTCTAAGCTCGAATAGTGCAAAGTAATTTAGTTTGGTGGTAGATATAACTATCTGACTCTATCAGATGTATGTCTCTTTCATGTAGCACACCAGACCGTGAATATTAGGTTTAAGAGTGTTAACTAAAATTCTACTGTGACGAGTTCGATCAAAATAAATTGTCATTTTTGTTGCATAATGTTCAAAATGAAAATGACATTGATTTTCAACCGTTAATATCATACTAGGGATTTGCAAACTTGTATATGAAACAAAAATAAAGGAAAAATCGATCATTTGTAACCTACTCTACTTTTCTGTCTATCGCTCTTGCGTATTGTGCGAAAGAGTAGCAAACGGACGAAACCTGATCGATTTTAATTATGGCAACGTCTATGAACATTAGTAACAACAGCTTCCTGTTTATTAGCGCTTAGTAGGAATGTGTGCTATAAACAATCAATGTAAGCCACAAGATGGCGCTACTACGCGCAAGGTAGTGTAGGTACGACGTGTGCGTGATCTACAAGGGGGCAGCACTTGCTTTTGCCTCGAAGAGTCATCACAAACTCGCAGAACTCTATATGAAAAGGCGCTTTTTCAAGAATTCATTCAAATTTTCTTCGCCTTATGTTACGTTGCCATTGCCGCCTCATTTTTTAAGCTTGCTAATCCCTGGCATGAAATGAAGTGTTGAGTAGGCAACATATTACAGCTTAGATGATATTTTATTTTGATTCTACAGAAGGCAATCAATTAAATCTATTGCTATCACCGGACTGGCCGAGTGTGTAAGCCATTCGCTGTCCCATTCACTCCAACGGCACATGAAAGAGATGAAACATTGATAAACTTCCGAAAAGTCCGGCTTAGCTTATTAGTTACAAACAGTCATTTATTAATTTTAAACCTTATTAAAGTACAACAAGACTTATGATCGCTTAATTTCGTTGACCGAAAGCACGAGTCTACAAGCGTGTTTTCTGCAAACCACAAACAATGTACAGTTTTTTTAATGGGGTTTTGAAACTACAATATTTCTATTCAGCCACTTATTTTCATTGAACACTGTGCAGCAATACACTTAATTTTATCCTATGATAAAAGTTAATACGATTATTATATAGATAAGTGAACTTGCAACGTATTTACGCTTACAATATTATCGAAACAAATTATTTCACGATGTAGTGGTAACACTAGCCGAATAGACATTAGTCTCATTACCTCATTAGACATGACATTAAGACTATAAATAAGAATTCCAGACGTATATTTACCAGTTTTCTTGTTTTATCTAACTACTCCATCATATTCTTAAAATCTGTCAGTTCTGTCTGACAAATTTCCCTCGCCATAGATATTCGTCCGGAATTCCGTCACATCTATTAGATTGAACATTACAACTACATAGAAATTGGTTTCGTTTGGATAACATTTATCATTGGAGTACCGCGAACAATGAAATTTAAAGATATCTTCATCTCTATTACTTGTGTAATAGTCGTGCAAAAGACGTGGATTTCACATATTTCGCTATTCCAAAGTTCGCGGTAAGCCCCCACTTACCACTTACACTGAACATTAAGATGCATCTGCTATTTTTGTGTGTAATTTGGTGTGTAAATAGCTATGTATATAGATAAATATGTCTTTAGGAAAAGTTTAAGAAAATAATTCCAAGAGTTTAAATAAGTTGGAAATTTGTTAAACAATTACACATTGATAGCACAATCTTACAATAGTTTGCATTGAAAAATTCGTCATAATAGCATACATATCGATTTATTTATGATTATACTACCAACATGTACATGCACAGACAAATGGGATACCAGATAATCGTCAGAACGCAAATGTTGATACCTACTTAATTGTTAATCTAGTGTTTTTTTGTAAATACTTTGTCATTAGTTTTCAAAACAAGAACCAACTAATTAGAGGGAAATAACAAGTGACTTTGTTTTACTGACGAATCTATTTTTCAGGTTCTCTGGTACTTTCTTAGCCACCCTATACAACCGTCAGATCTACAGTGAGACATCTAAGTACGATCGCATTTGGATATATCATATATGTATACTTAGTGCATTCGTCCCTCTCGTGCTTACAAGTTTGCTAGAAAGGGATGGTAGCTTTTTGTTTAATCTTGATCAGTATTCATGAAAATTAGAATTGTAAGGCACAGTTTACTTTATTATGCCTATTATTTGTACTGCGTCTTGAACGAATTGTTTGAATATCACTTTGACCGCTTTGTTCCTGATTTGTGTCTGAATACATTACGGAACTGCGAGGTAAAACTGTCACTATCTCTCCGATTGGTTAGGGTGCCTTAACAAACCAGAAACGTCTTATTGTACAAATAATTCCAACTTGAATACACCGAGCATCGATACCATTACAATACATTATTATAAATATTACAGATGTATTTTTATACGCTAGTGGCAGTTATGACTCTCTGTTTTAACGGTATGCGACGGCTGAATATCATTGCGATTAGATAATAAGAGATACAGAAATTCCAACATCAGAGCAGAGTGCATCAGAAAATGAAAAAAAAACAACAAAAATGGCATCACCAATGACAGCTCGGACAGGGCCACCGTAGACACAATAAGAATGACAATAAAGAACCATATAAATTCCGTAACTGAATTCAGACGTGTTTGCAGTGACTCAAATTAGTTTATTTTGGTTTCTTGTAGTGCCATTTTTCAGAATGATAATCGTCGTCAGAAGAACGAATTTAAATACGTTATGATTGCTGCTACTCGTACCTACATCATATGTTATTAGATTCTCTTGACATCTAAGTAGTAGGTATATTTTTATGCACATTTAGAAACATGAAGTTAACAATGCAAATATTTTCTGTATCACAAATTATCTTTACAATACTAAAAATCCATAGATATCCATTAGCTCACAGAAATCGGACGTCAAGTTCTTAGATAAAAACATTATTAAAGCGACAAACTTATCATTTGCTGTAACTAATTTAAACAAAATAACTAAATGCAGTTGCATGAAACTTGTAGGAGCCTATTTAATTTAAATAGTTTATTGTAAAATGGTTCAACAATACAGATAACTATTGTAACATAGACGATAAGTCTGCCGCGTCGCTTCACTCGATCTGCCTACGAAACCCAATAGAAAGCTCATGCAAGTTCTTACAAAGTAAGTTTACAATTACGTAAATGAAGTACCATGCAGTTAAGATAAAATATTTGGTAAACGTACTACTAATTATTAAAATCGCATGGAAAAAATAAATGAATAATAAAACCTTCCAATCGCCTCTCCTTTTTCAGCTCATTCAGCTATCTGTCAACTAAACTAAATTATAAAACAAATATGAGACAAAATATTAAAGTATAGAAGCGACACTAATGTCTACTGATTCTTCTATCCACTAATATTATTAATATTCTCAATACAAAGATAACCTCTTCATTGTCAAAATAAAATAGCAACTAATTAAGCTAATGAAGATGTTCCAATAATAAAAAACTAAAATAAGGAGCGGAACTCCATTTCGTTTAAACTAAAAATAAATCACTTGATCAAGTGCAGACAAAACTTAAAGGAAACTTCTTCGTTCCGACTAGTTACCTTGTGAATAAAAAGCAAATTGTACAGCTGAAATTAGGAACATACAACTGACATCTGAGCATCTTGAAATCCTTCCAAGTAATCCAAAAATTCTATACTAACATACTTATCACAGGTTAAGGGGACAAGAGAAAGTATACGTGTTCTCTTAATACAGTACAATATAAAAACTAAGACAACTTACGATGTACGAAAGCCGTTCGGCTGAAATCGTTTCAAATTATAGTTAATCCTAAGCCCATGCGGAGCCTTGAAAGGCTGAGATCGATAACTTATGTATTACGCGTTGACTGGCGGGCAAGCGGGAAGCCGACTAAAGTACGAAAGGAGCACACGAGGCGACGTCTCCGTGGCCCGGTCGGGAGCCGCGGCTCAATAATAATTAGTGTGACAAAAATACTTCAGTTCGCTGCGGCCTCCGATCGCGCTACGGGAGCGGGGCCGGCCAAGCGCCTCGGTCTCACGCCGTGGGGTGGTGCTTTGTTAACCCGGGCCTCGCCGTCGGCTCCGGCCTCCGTCAGGCCGGCTCCCGCCGCCGCGGGCCCATGCTGGAGGCCGCGAGAGTCCGGCGCACACTCGATATGACACGTCGGCGCGCGGCCCGCGAGGACCGCGCGCCTATTCCCACCCGTTCTCTTTCACCATGTGGGCCAGTTCTATTATGAACTTGCCCTCTTTATACTTCTGGCTGGATTCGAAGGCGTGTTCCTGGAACAGAAGATCGCGGGTTAACATCGAACACCATTAAAGTTTTTCACTATCATGTTTTTCCGAATTTGTCAAATCTATCCGACGGATTTCCGTGACCACAGACCATACAAATCTAAATTAAGTTCGGAAATTTAAGATTTGTGCGATGAGCATTACATACTTATTATTAATTTTGAAGAAAAAATATTTTTGAAATCTTTGTAAATGAGTCCTTGGTACTCCTATGCACCTTTTAAGTAAGTAACCTATCTCATACGAACAAGGAATATTTACATTCATCACGTTCATGAGATGCGTGGCTGATTCCGATAACAGTGCCCTAGTTTTCATTGATTCAGAAACAAGGTCTTGAAGAATGAAGTTATTCATATTTTACTTTCTGTCTGGAGGTCAGTTTCTCTGTTTGGTCCGTTTGCTTCAGAAATATTTAGATAAATAGCGGTACCTACTGGATATAAGTGAAATAGAGCTTTCAAGCAAGTTTCCTTTAACCTGTCGTGTCTGTCAACCATTTTTATTTCTAATAATTTACACTTGTTCCGATCCATATTCATACGAGGGCTTAATAATGAAAATCCTAGATTACATGTTTTTTTTTCATATTGCGAAAGAGAGGCCAGACGTTATCTCACTGCGGTAGTGCCTATTGAGTACGAGATGATAAAATATGAAACGTCCAATGTGATGTTCCATTTAGCGGCTATCGTAACCTCTGATAACTTCCCGCCTCACTGGCCGCATTACCTTATGACCCTAGGGGACTAAAAACATTTCGCAAAGCCTGTTAGTATTCCGACGTCATCATGATAAGCCGACGTGCGGGTCGATAGATTGTGCAAGGGCATATTTATTAAAGTAATTGTTATCGTACAATCGATACAGACTGTCGCATTATACCACCCGGTATGTGAAACCTGGTATTAGAAAGAATGAGAAGGCGATTCCAAGAAAAGAGTCTTGACTACAATAACATAAGTGGTCAACGTTATAAATAATTATTGATTCAGAACTGTGTAGTAAAAGATAAATGCCAACAATTCTCAAACACGGGAATGGTCTATGTTGTTAAATTTATTAGTGGGCTTTGGAACGCAATAAATATTCAAGTGGATAACCCGTTCAATACGTATTAAACGGGCCAATATATGCCAAATAAATGGTGGCAGCAAAAGAAAATTAGCATACGAAGCTTTCCTTTTGTAAACACTCGTTTCATATACATAGAAGGAAACTAGAAAAAAACAAATGGGAAGAGAAAATGAGAAAGGTGTGAGTGCATAACCAAGATGCCAATCGCTAACGCTCAGTAGCGATTGGCATCTTGGAATTGGAATTGGAACTATTATTTGATTTGTATGTAGCAACTCTTATATTAATTTGGGTATTGCCATTTTGGTATGGTAATACTATTTTTCACCACACTGCTCGTAAACACGCTGTTTGTCCTTCAATTTCAGAGCGCAAAACTGTGTTTTAATCTCTAGAGGTTAAAGTATTTTTTTTTAATCTTCTGGATAGACTAAAGCAATAACTTATACGGCCTGAGAGTGCAATAAGCTTTTAGACGTTTGAACTAGACAGTACGTTCGAAAACTCAATAGTTTCAAACAGATTCATACACATGAACCTTTCATAATATTATATTCAATATGCTAAAATCCAAATTAAATACCACATTTTGTTGTAAAAGGCTTATAATTAAAAGTTCTAAAAATACGACAAATAAAAACAATAGGAAAATGAAAGTGTTGACACTATGCAAATTTCAGAACGCATCCGATTATTTTTTTCTTTTAAAATTTAAACGAGTTTGGTCGTGTTTTGTTTTCTTTCACTTTCTTTCTTTCACTTGTTTATTTTTTGGAAGTTGAGGACTTGCAAATAAATACCTTCTAATTTGTTATGTTTGAGTTTTATTTCGCATGTTTCCTCGCTTTAGTGTGGTGAAAAATGTTGTGTTTCACTCGGCAGCAAAGCTTGTTCAACTCTCGTGCCTTAAAACCCTCGCATCGCTCAAGATTCCATTTTATGAACCACTCGCTGCGCTCGTGGTTCAAATTCTGGAATCTTTCGCTTGCTCGGGTTTCAATATTTGCACGAGAGTTAAACAATCACTTTGCTCCCTAGTAAAACAAATAACTATTGTTTTTTTTTAAATGAAAGGCCGCGACAATTTTTAGGTGGTGGAATTGACATTGACGTTTTCGGCGAAAAAGCATTGTGATTTGCATTTGTAATTTTCTAAGATTTCAAAATGAATACACGAAAACATCAACTAAAAAGGGAGTTTAATTGATGACCAGGACTAGATCCTATAATAGATAGGGAAGTAAATCAAGTAAAGGGGGACGACAGGGCATTCACTGTTGCAAGTAGTGATGTGCCGATTGTGCCGTATGTATAACTTTTCCCAACATTCCAAAATTGTAAGTCAGCATATATAGTATTGACTCCTACGGGTGTCGTAAGAGTCGACTAAGGGATTGAAGTGTCACTGACCATTATTTGATAAAAGATTGATGATGGGCAGCAGCGTCATCATGGACACATTACTGCCAATCCGCTTGCCCAGCGTGGCGATTATGGGCATTTACCTCCTAATGCGTCTATACGCATAGTTAATAGGAGAGGCGTCCAGCAGTGGACTATCATAGGCTGATGAATCATAGGATGATTGGGTGAAATGATGATGATGATGATAATAAATAAATAAATAAATAAATATCTTGGGACATCTTACACAAATCGACCTAGTCCCACGGTAAGCTCAATTAAGGCTTGTGATGTGGGTACCAAGCGACGATATATATAATAGATAGATACATATAGCTACTTAAATACATATACAACCATGACCAAGGAACAAATATTTGTGATAAATAAATACACAAATAATGCCCTCGCCGGGATTCGAACCCGGAACCTCCAGCTTCGTAGGCAGGGTCACTACCAACTAGGCTACGGAGGCTGATACGGAGGATGATATCATCATCATCATCATCATTTCACCCAATCATCGCCCACTGCCGAGCATAGGCCTCTCTTCTAGTACGCCACTCATCTCGGTCCTGAGCCAGTCTAACCCTGAAGTGTCCCGCAATCTTACGAATGTCGTCGACCCAACGAGCCAACGGACGCCCAGATGATGATATAGTATTGGGAAATTCCAGGGAACGGCACATCTAGGTGCTAGGAGAAAGACGGGACACCACAATAGAGGTATACTCACGTATTTCCAGCCGAGCATGGTCTTGCAGCACTCGCAGTAGATGTCAGCAACGGCGTGGAGCCCCGTGAGCAGCACGCGCTCCTCCGCCGGCCCGCAGCCCACGTTCACACTAGAATCACATGCCTCATTAAGCCCGGTTCACATTATTCCAGTAGCAATCCAATCCAGGAGGCTTAGCACATGATTGGTGCGACAGTATGTCGCCGCGAGATAGATGTCCCGTCCTTCACTAGCTATATTAACAAAAGAGGGACGGATAGACTATCTCGCGGCGAGATACTGTCGCGCCAATCATGTGCTAAGCATACAGTACTGGGATGCTACTGGAATAATGTGAACAGACACTGGACACCCATTCCAGTGAGCATTCCAGTCCAGTGACTGAAAAGACTGTCAACTTTTCCTTCCACCTCACCCAATCCAGCGGCACTGGAATAATGCCCGGTTCACATTATTCCAGTCCAGAGATCCAGTGGTCTAAACCAGTCCAGTGCTAGACTGGATCATATTGTTTACATTATTCCAGTCTTTCAAAAGTTGCTGGACTGGAAATACATCGCTGACAGTGATCTAGCACTGGTTTGGAACAGGAATGGCTGTCTACATTATTCCGGTGCTGTCAACTTTTCATTCCACCTCACCCAATCCAGCGGCACTGGAATAATGTACCTATATTATACAGTAATTCCAGTTCCAAACCAATGACGCGGTTCACATTATTCCAGTAGCATTCCAGTCCAGTAATCCAATCCAGTACTGGAATACTACTAGAATAATGTGAACCGACACTGGACACCCATTCCAGTGAGCATTCCAGTCCAGTGACTGAAAAGACTGTCAACTTTTCATTCCGCCTCACTCAATCCAGCGGCACTGGAATAATGTAGACAATCATTCCAGTTTCAAAGCAATGCTATAATTGTCACCGATGTGTTTCCAATCCAGCTACTCTTAAAAGGCTGGAGTAATGTAAACGATATGCTCCAGTCCAGCACTGGACTGGATTAGACCGCTGGATCATTGGACTAGAATAATGTCGTCATACTCTTACGGCTTGTTTCACGAAATATATTATTTAACGCGTTGTTCAGGTCTAGTTTTCTTAAGATCTTTTTATTCGGCGAAAAACGACTCGTAGTCAATACAAATTATCCGAAAACTCATTAGTTTCCAATCAGCGACCAGCGAAAGTCACCAACGTAATTTGACATTACATTGAATATCAAGCGATTTGTCTTGATTTAACCGATATTAAGTAGGACTTTGTTTGTCGGACCATTGGTAAACATTTCTTCGTTGACATTACAAATGACCAGATAAGTGGACAGGCGGTTCTGAAGGTTAATTATTATCACAATTTGAAAGAGAATCAATATCGTTTCTGTTTATAGTTTGTGTTTACTATGCAAACGAATTTATCAGGTACTTCTGTGACTAGAGTTAGCATTCATAAACTAAATTTCAACATAGGTCTTTACACAAAATATGTTTTAGCAACACACGAAGTGAATTGAATAATGTTTTGTTTTAGATCAATCGAATGTCGCATTCGAATTCGCGAAATGACTGTTGCAACTCAATTGTGATTGTTCTATGCAATATGCATTTCAATCGAAGGTATCGTCTAGCCTAAGACTTGTCACGCTATTTTAAATCTTACGAATGATGTGATTAAGTCCTTTTTTCGGTAGTTTTCGATATAAGATAGTCAGTTGGGAATTTGAATGTTGTTACAAACGTAATAAGGTGGTTCTTGCTCGTTTGAGAAAATTGGATAAATACTCACACTGAATTAAAGAGATACGCGCGCCCCTGGCTTCCTTGGAACGACTGAAATAATAAATAATTTAAATTAGATAACTTTCATAAAACATCTGTATTAATTTAAGTAATTCGGTATTAAAGAAATCAGCAGGCTAGTTATTACAATATATTTATTTAAACTTATTTTATTTTATTTAAACTTTATTGCACAAACAAAGAAAAATGTACAAATGGCGGACTTAATGCTAAAAAGCATTCTCTACCAGTCAACCATTGGGTTAAACAGAGATAAAACAAAAGTTGGTGCTGAAGAAAGAATTTAACTGATAAACGTTTTTAAAGTCATATTGATATATATTCACATTAATAAAAATACGGTTACATACTATTACTTATATAACATAAAACATATAAACTAATACATATTAATACAATACATAATGATTTGATGGACAATGCTATGCAAATTCTTCCGCAAGAAAATGTTTGCGAAGCATTCTTTTAAAAACAAGTTTGCTTGGAGCTAAACAATATAGTTCGGGTTGGCCATATAATAGAACAAGTCATTTAAATTGTGTAAAAAAAAGAATAAAAAGACCATCGGTCGATTTTCAATTAAATAGTATTTGCATTCAGTTTGGATTTAGGAACATAAACTATCTACTTAATGCCGCGCAGGTATTTACCCAATACTTAGATAGAAAAAATCCAAATAAACAAAACTTGTCAACCCAAAAGAAACAAGTAATCCTTCATGGAAATATGATGAAAATTAAAGTTCGGCAAAGTTTAATAAGAGGTAAAAGTGAAACTCTTTTGTGAGCGTCAAAACAAAAACTGTTTAGCGAAGTTGTCTGTTTGTCGGACTTTAGAATTGAATTAGAATTGCACGAAATAAGGGATTCCTTTGCGGTTTTATTCCTTTAACGTTCGGTAAAGAATAAACGTTTATTATTATGACAACTAAGTGCATTTCTATTCACGGAAATAAGTGTCCTCAAAATTCTATATTTTGTTGTTTGTTCGTGTTGTAATAGGAGTTTGTGTTAGAGACATAAATGACATGGTAAAAAATTGATAATATTTCTTCTTTCTAAAATTAGGAAATGTATTTAATACGAGGAAATAATGTGGGGATACCCAATTGTAACACAAAATTTACGGGTAGTTATTTTGACCTCTGCTTGTTTTATTTTATTAGAATAGGTAGACGTTTTACCACGATCATACCTGTAAATGTGCATTAAATGGTAACTTTCATTTCATGCATTAAACATACATTAAGGCTTCAACCGCATATATTTAATGAAGGATAAAATTACTGCGGTTTTGACATTCACGATTTTGTTACTTAACTGCCAGTAATTGGCATTACTGTTATATTTTATAAATCGATTTCACTCATGACCGAGGTTTTTTTTTAATATGGTTGTATTGGTATTTCTCTGAATTTATCATTAAATCCAAAAACACATTAGAATTGTCGATAGATTGGTTTAAAAAGACAAAAATGTAGAACGTTAAAATACACCTAAAATGTATGGCAGTGGCGCAGGACCGGTCATTGTGGCAATCTTTGGGGGAGGCCTATGTTCAGCAGTGGACGTCTTTCGGCTGATATGATGATGATGATGATGATGATGTATGGCAATACGCATTTTGTAATCATGACTTTCTATTTTATTCGGACGTAGTCATCTATCGACAAAGTTCCAAATTTCTAGGATTGGGTGAAAAATTCAGGGAAATTTCAATACAATCTGATATAAATTATAATGTGGTAGTGTGATACACCTAATAACTCCCAGTATAATACTATTGGAGGGAACCTGTAATTGGCTTTTTGTAACCTAATTAAGTTAACATTGTTGTATTAATGGCTGTTGGTTCTCCGAACAATAATGAATTAATTAAAAACCCCCTTAACATTTTCTTCGGTTACCGCGAGGATTACTCAAGAAATAAAACTATGAGAACGGATAAACTCGCGTATATTAACTAATTTTAACTTCATTCCGACGTTGCGAACACTTTACAGGGTTCGTGGTCTGCAGACCGAATGAATGGTCGGAATGAAGTTAAAATTAGTTAATATACGCGAGTTTATCCGTTTTCATAGTTTTATTTCTTAACCCCCTTAACATTATGCCTGCTAGCGAATACTTAGCGGCTTGCTAATAGGAGACGTTTATGATGGGGGTAACAGTTTCAGGTGGCTTACCTTAGATATAAGCTCGTCATGGCTCGCCAGGTGCGCGCGGCAGTGTATGCAGCTGTATGTCCGGTGCGCCAGCGGCAGTTAAGCCTGACACACGGTTAGTGCCTCACGCATTATGCCTGCTAGCGAATACTCAGCGGCTTGCTAATAGACGTTTATGATGGGGGTAACAGTTTCAGGTGGCTTACCTTAGATATAAGCTCGTCATGGCTCGCCAGGTGCGCGCGGCAGTGTATGCAGCTGTATGTCCGGTGCGTCGGCGGCAGATAAGCCTGACACACAGTTAGTGCCTCACGCATTATGTCTGTTAGCTACCAATAGTTAGCGGCTTGCTAAGTTAGGAGACATACAAGTTTTAGGTGGCTTACCTTAGATATAAGCTCGTCATGGCTCGCCAAGTGCGCGCGGCAGTGTATGCAGCTGTATGTCCGGTGCGCCATTATGTTTGTTAGCTACCAATAGTTAGCGGCTTGCTAAGTTAAGAGACATACAAGTTTTAGGTGGCTTACCTTAGATATAAGCTCGTCATGGCTCGCCAGGTGAGCGCGGCAGTGTATGCAGCTGTATGTCCGGTGCGCCGGCGGCAGATAAGCCTGACACACTGTTAGTCAGACCCTCTCGCATTATGCCTGCTAGCGAATACTTAGCGGCTTGCTAAGTAGACGTTTATGATGGGGGTAACAGTTTGAGGTGGCTTACCTTAGATATAAGGTCGTCATGGCTCGCCAGGTGCGCGCGGCAGTGTATGCAGCTGTATGTCCGGTGCGCTGGCGGCAGATAAGCCTGACACACGGTTAGTCAGCCCCTGCATTATGCCTGCTAGCGAATACTTAGCGACTTGCTGAGACGTTTATGATGGGGTAACAGTTTCAGGTGGCTTACCTTAGATATAAGCTCGTCATGGCTCGCCAGGTGCGCGCGGCAGTGTATGCAGCTGTATGTCCGGTGCGCTGGCGGCAGATAAGCCTGACACACGGTTAGTCAGCCCCTGCATTATGCCTGCTAGCGAATACTTAGCGACTTGCTGAGACGTTTATGATGGGGTAACAGTTTCAGGTGGCTTACCTTAGATATAAGCTCGTCATGGCTCGCCAGGTGCGCGCGGCAGTGTATGCAGCTGTATGTCCGGTGCGCCGGCGGCAGATAAGCCTGACACACGGTTAGTCAGCCCCTCACGCATTATGCCTGCTAGCGAATACTTAGCGGCTTGCTGAGACGTTTATGATGGGGGTAACAGTTTCAGGTGGCTCACCTTAGATATAAGCTCGTCATGGCTCGCCAGGTGCGCGCGGCAGTGTATGCAGCTGTATGTCCGGTGCGCCGGCTGCAGTTAAGCCTGACACACGGTTAGTCAGCCCCTCACGCATTATGCCTGCTAGCGAATACTTAGCGGCTTGCTAATAGATTGGGGTAACAGTTTCAGGTGGCTCACCTTAGATATAAGCTCGTCATGGCTCGCCAGGTGCGCGCGGCAGTGTATGCAGCTGTATGTCCGGTGCGCCGGCGGCAGATAAGCCTGACACACGGTTAGTCAGCCCCTCACGCATTATGCCTGCTAGCGAATACTCAGCGGCTTGCTAAGAGGAGACGTTTATGATGGGGTAACAGTTTCAGGTGGCTCACCTTAGATATAAGCTCGTCATGGCTCGCCAGGTGCGCGCGGCAGTGAATGCAGCTGTATGTCCGGTGTGCCGGCGGCAGATAAGCCTGACACACGTTTAGTGCCACACGCATTATGCCTGCTAGCGAATACTCAGCGGCTTGCTAAGTTAGGAGACATCTATGATGAGGGTAACAGTTTCAGGTGGCTTACCTTAGATATAAGCTCGTCATGGCTCGCCAGGTGCGCGCGGCAGTGTATGCAGCTGTATGTCCGGTGCGCCGGCGGCAGATAAGCCTGACACACGGTTAATCAGCCCCTCACGCATTATGCCTGCTAGCGAATACTTAGCGGCTTGCTAATAGGTGACGTTTATGATGGGGGTAACAGTTTCAGGTGGCTTACCTTAGATATAAGCTCGTCATGGCTCGCCAGGTGCGCGCGGCAGTGTATGCAGCTGTATGTCCGGTGCGCCGCCGGCGACGGCAGTTAGGTAAGCCTGACACACGGTTAGTCAGCCTCCATTATGCCTCCTAGCGAATACTTAGCGGCTTGCTGAGACGTTTATGATGGGGGTAACAGTTTCAGGTGGCTTACCTTAGATATAAGCTCGTCATGGCTCGCCAGGTGCGTGCGGCAGTGTATGCAGCTGTATGTCCGGTGCGCCGGCGGCAGATAAGCCTGACACACGGTTAGTCAACCCGTCACGCATTATGCCTGCTAGCGAATACTTAGCGGCTTGCTAATAGATTGGGGTAACAGTTTCAGGTGGCTTACCTTAGATATAAGCTCGTCATGGCTCGCCAGGTGCGCGCGGCAGTGTATGCAGCTGTATGTCCGGTGCGCGGGCGGCAGATAAGCCTGACACACTGTTAGTCAGACCCTCTCGCATTATGCCTGCTAGCGAATACTTAGCAGCTTGCTAATAGACGTTTATGATGGGGGTAACAGTTTCAGGTGGCTTACCTTAGATATAAGCTCGTCGCGGCAGTGTATGCAGCTGTATGTCCGGTGCGCCGGCGGCAGATAAGCCTGACACACGGTTAGTCAGCCTCTCACGCATTATGCCTGCTAGCGAATACTTAGCGGCTTGCTAATAGATTGGGGTAACAGTTTTAGGTGGCTTACCTTAGATATAAGCTCGTCATGGCTCGCCAGGTGCGCGCGGCAGTGTATGCAGCTGTATGTCCGGTGCGCCGGCGGCAGATAAGCCTGGAAGGTGCGCGCCGGCGCCCGCGCCTCGCCTGACACACGGTTAGTCAGCCCCTCACGCATGAGTGCCTGCTAGCTACCAATAAAAGAGCAATTCTCAAACAGTTTGTACATTTGGATCACGACTTCGAAATTGATAAATATTGGTAGGTTATTATCAAAAACCTTAGAATGGGATTCGAAAGTACTGTGGACACGACAGTGTATAAGTCAATTTAGGATATATTCATAGTTATATTCATAATTTGAGTGCAGAGACTTACAGACTTAATCACTCACTTTACTACATCTATAAACAACTCTTTTCTTGGTAAATGTTGTGTCAACAGTACTTTCGACTCCCTTTCTGATTCCGGTTTAATAATAGAGTCAATGATGCTGAGAGTTCCACCACATTTCCCAAAATGTCCTATAAAGTTTGTATGAAAATTTCCTTTTGTGTTACTGGGTGCTTAGCCAAGTTAACAATCGCTAACGCTTAATCGTCAATCGTAAACGAAGGGCAGCTAACTGTCTTTGTCGCGATAGTTTGAAAGAGTGACAGAGAGGGAAAACAACGATACACTACTAAGCGTTAGCGATTGGCAACTTGGCTTAGCATTCTGGATTTCTATACATTTTTGATAACAAAAAAGGAACTTTTCGTACAAACATTTTAGGAAATATGGTGGACCTTGCTCAGCATCATTGACTCGACCAGCCCTGCCAATATTTATCGATATCGAAGACGTAATCCAAATGTACAAAGTTTTTGAGAAATGCTCAAAAACGCCGTTAGGCGGACACTAGTGTGGAGAGCTCTGGAAGGATTATCGTAAGATGCTTTGAGGTGAAAAAGATAGTGTAGATTTTTTTAATCAGGTGGCTTATGATGGTCCCGTTTTATCTATTTATCGTGCTACGCGTCACTTTCGCACTTGTATACTTGTTAGAACGTGACGGCAACAACGACAAACGATTAAACGCGGTACCATCCTAAGCCTACAAATACAGTAAGCTCTGCGTCAATTTTCGTTTGAATGTATAGTTTTAATGAACTCAAAATGCAAAACGGGTAATGGCGACTGTCGAGCATTAATATTTTATAATAATATTGATAATTCAACCTGAGTTGAGTTCAGTTGTATGGCGCTTTGAGGTAAAAGGTAAAATTAGAGATTTTTATATCGTTTATTTATACCTCCTAAGCGCTATACTGGTATCATTATATTTTCGATTGTATGTATGTATACTTTTTATTGGACTGGAAAATGTAAATCGGGCTGTGTTGAGCTTTAACATAATTCAACCTGAGTTTCAGTATTTTAACACATTCGATCCATCAATACAGGAATTGAAACATGTTCACAAAATCGTAATTATTTTCAAATCATAGGTTTGTAATGAATTTCAGTGCAAATATATGAGCAATTGTGCATATAATGTGGACTACATAAATACTTGTGAAGTTATAAATCTCCTATTTTCTCAAATTAAGTTTATTTTCCTGTTAAACATTCTAAGGTTCATTATGTATGTAAGAGCGAAAGGGACAAACAATACTTAGTGGCTTGTTAAGTTAGGAGACGTTTATGAATAAGGGGGTGAGTTCTTAAGGGGGTAGGTATTTACGGAAGGGAAGGATTGTAAGAGGATCTCCACAAAAGTGTAAAAATTTAATCGCACGTGGGCGAATAACAGCACTCATGCGAAATTACAGAACAATACAAATAACATTAAATGAAGGGTCCACGGAAAAAAACATGACCAGTGCCTAAAAAATCAGGGCAAATTCACACTTTATTCTGTTAAAAGTAAGGTGGGTTTTCCTTCTGTAATTTGAATTGACTAGACATGTTCTTTCCGTGGACAATTCAAATGGACAAAAGGGACAAACCCGCATGTCTTAGAATAATCTAAATAGCTACATATTCGGCCGGGTGACAACCTAAACTCATTATAAAAACTGTCACTATTCATAGCAACCTCGTATGTTGGTATTGAAACAGAACTGAGATACGAATTATATTTCAAGTACGAGTAGGTATTTGTTACTTAGCGAGGTCTGGCTGTCGACCGACGATATTTGACAGGTATTAGAATTATTATTGTCAAGCCGATAACTCAGTATTGATTATTCAGTTCAAAAATATTTTAAGACATGAAGGTTGATCAAATTAACATATGTAGGTGGGTCAATAACCTTTTTAAGTTTATTTAAGTAATTTTTTTCTATGGTAAGCACATCTGTTACGACATTGTGGGATTATCGGCATTGTAAAAAAGTAACTTCAATATCAATTTGTTTTTATAAAAACAAATTTATTGTAGGTACAGGGACTACAGGGTGAACGATATGAAGTGTTACCAAGTAGATTTTATTAAGTCTGGTGTCAAAGCAATAGCGGCTTTTTATCGGAAATATGTTTTGGATACCGCATTGATGTGTTAGGCACACAAACATTTGGGTTGTAGACTGCAAACATAAGAACGAGACTTAGCTTCGGCTTACAAAGCTCGTAAGAACCAAAAATGGCTGACAATCCAATTTCACGTGTCATTTCTCCAGTGCAGTGAGTTCCGGACTTTTCATCTGGTCTATTTTGAAGAGAAAGGTGAGAGTAATTGAACATGCTAGTATAAATGAAATGAAAAAAGCGATCGAATTTCATTGGCACATACCACTACCACTGGATCACAAATATTTTTTAACCATTTGAAGACCATAGTCAAGGCAAAAAGTAGTCATATTGACTAAAAGTAAATTTAATCACAAAATGTAATAGTTTTTCTCTTGTTAAATTGTTGCAACTAAAAAATCGCAGTCCTTTGAAATTGGTAACACTTCATATCGTTCACCCTATAGATACTATTTTTAATTCTATTAAATGGAGATTTTAAGAGTGACCCAGGAGAACGTAGGCATAACAACAAAAAGGTAATTGACCCAGTATGCCTACTAAAAGTACAACGGATACAGGTCCAAAATGTGAAACTTGATTTGAATTGTGAGATAAGGGTTTTTCGACAGTCAGTCAAAATGGCAAAAGTAGATTTTCATAGATTTCTCAATCATTCCTACTCCAATAAGATATTCGAAACACTGAAACAATACACTATCATGTATAGCCTGTCCAATTTATAAGATCTAATCCGTTATATTAATAATATGGCGAACTAGACCTTAAAACGGCCGTACACCTGGTCTACTACCGCGAAAATCGAAATTCGTAAATTTCGAGGATTTTTCTCTGTGACTCAAACGAAGGCGTCATTAGAGTGAGAGAGACAAATCCTCGAAATTTACGAATTTCGTCTTTCGCGGTAGGGCCGCTGTAAGCTCTTACGTAGGTTGTAGGGACGGAGCTATACTAAGGAACGAGAGGTGCATATCACTATCTCATTCCTTAGTATAGCTCCGTCCCTAGTTTCCTACAACCTACGTATGAACTCACAGGTGTACGGCCGCTCTTAGTAAAGCAGAGAGACTATACAGTTTGCTGCACTAAAAACAACACTGAATGAATTAATTGATAATCACAATTGATAAAATAATGGTAATACCAGGTCCCAACAGCTGTATCTATTTATTCGTTGACATTGATAGCGACTCACAATTATTTGAATGAATAGACCTCGTAAGAAAAGTATAAGGAATCCAAGCATGTGTCTAATATCTATTGGATATTGATTTGCCTACGATGAGATTCTATGCTTAGCGCTCAGCAAACCAATACAACTGCCACTCGGTTATTTGCTTAATCGCTGGAGTTATTTTCACCCACTTGACCAGCAATGTATCACGAGTTCCAACAGTAGGATAGGTTTCTAGAGCGTTAAGGCTTGGTCACACGGCAGTGCGGCGTGAACGGGCCGCGATAGACCGGTTTTTGCCTCGCGCTGTGTTTTTTTACAGCGCGATGCGGATGGTATTGACGCGCGGCAACGGCGCGGTGCCCAAAATGATGAATGCGGTCGCGCCAAGATCACGCCACGCTGCTGTTTGACCAAACTACTTGTTGGATGTGTAAGTGCTGCGCGTAGGTAATATTAATTAAATATCACTCGACCACGTGACATATCATTACATATCAGTCCGCGGAAATACGCATCACACTAAACATCACTTGACGCGATACTTGAACATAAAGCGCGAAATGCAGCCACGAAATAGTTCACCGTGTTAGTACGAGGGGCTTTTTGAGTCTTGATATGCGCTCCGTAATGTAATGTAGCTTCCCGATGCTCCCATTTTGCTTACTGTATTTTCAATACTTTTGAGAAATTAAATTAGTAAGCTGAGTTACGCTATAATAAGAGCTATATCAAGGCTTTAAGATTGCGTTTGTTTCCTGGGAGCTAGCATATTTCATAGCGACACGTAAGCAGATAAAAGTATACGTTTTCATCGAACCCTCATTACCTGATGATGTTAGGAGTGATGTGATATTTCACAGTGATAGTACGTTTGAAAACGTGATGTAATGTTCAAAGCCCTAGAGCTCTACCATGAGATGCCACTACGTTATTAATACGCGTTTGCTTTCTAACCGGCTCGTTCGCGCCAATACGCTAGGGCGAGCCGGAAGGATAGAAACTAAACGCGCGTTGATAACACCGCGGCAGCTCATGGTACGGCAACTGGTGATGTTTGGAGTGATATCAAATGACTATTTGAAGACGTGATGTAATGTTACACTACGTTTCAAAGCACTGTTTCTACATGCGTCTGCTCGTCTCACCTGCCTGCCGCGAGCAGCAACTGGCCGCCGCCCACATGAGCCGCGTACGCCGGCGGTCACCTGCCGCGCGCGCCCGGGCTTCGCGCCGCGCGCTCCACACACGCCGCCAGCCTCTGAAAACATTTAACAACACATAAATAAAACGAACACTATACATACATTATAGGCAGTTTTTACACACACATTTTATTTACATACATATAGCTACCCCAATATTACAAGGCTCTATGTTGCACTAATCTCTCAACCCTCAATTTGAACATTTATTTATTTTTATTTTTCATATTGTAAACATTTAACACTAAGTTTAGAGTTAAAGACATGTTTTGATATGATATGTACTAATGTACACTCAACCAATTGCAACCTTGGGCCGCTCACAACTTTTGTGACATTGATTGGCAAATACAATACCTACACAAAGTATTAAGAGTCGTAGGTCGCCCGTATTGAAAGCGAGGACCTATGTCTTAACACAGAATTAAAAAAAAAAAAAAAAAAAGCCTCTGAAAACAAACATAACACAGGTTTTATCTTTGGTTGATTGCTCACATACGTTATCCTAGTTGTTCCGCATCTATCCTAAGTCCTTGTAATGATTTGTTTATTGATGTAGCAAAATAATCATGTAACAATTGTGTGTGTTTCTTTTCGGTACTTTAGTTCCAAATTTGTAGGTATCCACCGACTGTATGATGTAGGTACTGTGCGCGTGTAATTTAAGTAGGTACCTAATTGTTATTTTTAATGTTATAGTTTGCTTTTACATGTGAGAACCTCTAATTGGCTCTGTATTGCTAAATTGTATGTACCTACTAGGTACTACCTAGATATGTGTTAAGCTGTTGGTTTTCCATGTATGTAAAATAAAATAAAAATAAATAAAATAATAGTGAATATGTAAATGGGTCAATCAACTTTTTAGGTCCTTCGAAACTATCGCTCATAAATACTTATTTTCGCAATTTTTGTACTCCTGAACATGATTACAATACAACCAGATCCTTTGTCTACGTACGAGATAGTGCAGAAATAAAAAAAGTTTTTAACATAATAAATATTGGTTACCCACGGGACGAGCCATTATTTTCATACAAATTACAGACACCTATGTCTACTGGGTAACTGCATATGAATTGCATTAAAAATAGCTACTTCATCTGTTTTTAGGGTTCCGTAGCCAAAATGGCAAAAACAGAACCCTAATAGATTCGTCATGTCCGTCTGTCACAGTCGATTTAGTCGATTTAGTCGATTTACTCGGAAACTATAAATGCTACAGTAACGAAATTTGGTAAGCATATGTGTTGTATAAACCGCTACAGGATTATGATACTAAATCATAAAAAAACCATTGGGGTGGGGGCCGTCCATACATGTAACTGAGGGATAGAACATTTTTTTTAGTTGTATATAAGCGTGTGGGGTATTAATAGAAAGGTCTTTGAAAAATGATACGAAAGATTATAAATCTCATTTTTATTTAAGGAAATCGTTTTCGAGATATCAGCTCTCAAAGTCTGAAAAATTTGTCCCCCCCCCCTCTATTTATTAAACTATGCGATATAAAATTAAAAAAAAAAATGCTATGCACATTAATAAACTTTATCAACGATTTTTGGTTTGATTGAATTATCTCCTATAGTTTTTGAGGTAGGTTGATTTAACTGTATTTTTTTAATAATAAATTGATAATGGTACGGAACCCTTCGCGCGCGAGTCCGACTCGCACTTGGCCGGTTTTTTACATATGCATAGATTCTATTAAAAAAATATATGTATACTATTTTATTTCACTTTTAGTCGCAGTAGGCAAAATCGACACGAGTTACGAATTTTCTTTTTGCACGTGTATCGTAGCATCGTACAACGTTTTTAAGTACCTACAGGTGCATTATATGTGCCATATATCAGTTCGTCACCGCCGTAGTATAAAAATAAAAATAATAACTATACCCGTATGCCAGTTTTTGCTCCTATTAGGACTCTTGACCATGAAAAACCTAATTTCATCTACAAAGAGGTCAACAACTCAACATCCGACTCTTTACGTCATCTATATTATCTGTGGTTATGTGTCAGCTCCGACCGGACAGACAATGGCATGACAAACGCTGTAATCTATGGATCTATCTTAGTGGAAAGGTGTCTGAACCGCGCACTGGAGCGAGAAGGCCGAGCGGCGAGCATTGACCACGATGGATATAGAAAGGCCTTGTTGGCAAGTCAATGGTTTAGAACTGTCGGGCACGGGATGGTTATCCCAGTTATACTTTACCTTTAATCCTGAATGTGGAGGCTGAATGAAGTACATACTTATAGAACCTATAGAAGTAGATTATTCAACTTTATTGTAATCCTCAAGAGTGAACATTCGGATAATACCTTTGTACCTACTCGTAAATTTATTTTATTCTCAAAGTCGCTTTACCCTGTAAAAGAACGCCATAAAGATTATGTTGACATAGAATACTTACACTTTTTAAATATTTGTCACTGTTCAGTTTTTTGTATTTATTTATTCAGTTCATTCATATTGTTAATATGTATTCTTGTATTATTTTGACATTGCTTGACAAGCATTTTCTGTTGTAATGTAAAATTATTGTCGTTTTTTAAATGAAATTCCTACGCGTATTTTTCTTAATCGAAACAGCTTATCACATCAAAATTTGATAGTGGGAGCTTGTTATTACATCATGTCAGGAAACATGACTCGGTGCACGTCACGTAAAACAGGCTATCTACATCGTTTTTTTTTTAAATCACCCTTAAATTCACAGTGTAATAGCATTAATATTTGATACAGAATATTTATTTTTGACAGTTACTTGACCTATCCATGATAGCTCATCCACTAATTATGTTAGTAGAGCGTACTGGATTATTTCTTCTAGCAAACTATGCAATTTTAGTCCCCTGGGTGAATGATGTGACAGAATAAAAACAAAAAAAAAAGTAATCGACCCATTTGATAGTGTGAATTTTCTTTATTTACTGGAGTACGTATATACGAACGCATTCCATCCACCTACGTATAACGAAAGAATTCAGTTTGATAGAAAAATCTATTCATCGAAAGCATTTAGTTATTTAGTGAAACAGATCGATATAAGTACCTTGTCGAAGCTCTGTCATAGCATCGATTGAAGCGTTGTCTATTGTCAGTGGTCGATCGATCCGCTGGTAAATAGATACGGCCAGTCTATGACCCGCAATCGAGTTCAGTTACTCCTGATTTTAAATAGTTTTGGTTAATTCTGTTTGTCATCGGTAATTGTTACGCTTCGATTTTTAATGAAATTCTATGGGGTCATTTGATTGAGGTGTACGCAATAGTGTACTTATCCATAGTATCAAGAGACGCGGCCAAAAGACGCGGTGAAAAACAGCGACAAATTCAAGTTTTCTAAGAGCAATCAACAATATGCATCTACATTTTATAAATTTGCCGTCTTTAGTCTAACTGCCAAAGGTTGTTGGAGTTTGTAATTTGTATCACTAACTTTCGTAAAACAATTGACTCGATTGTGATTTTTGTTTAGATTAAGGCCTTAACTATGTATCTACATACATTTTTTTTGTAAACGACGTCCATTTAGAGCTAAAAATACTCGTATAACCTGCCTTATTTATGAAATCTAGATTATAGAGCTTTAATTTTGACATTTAGTATTTTAACCTTAACTACCTATATATTTGATACAGGTATTCATTTCATCTGAAGGTGCATTTAGACTAAACGAGCATGCGTTCATTCCATCCCCCACTCTACGAAATTCGTTCGTTACACAAAACGTGATTCGTCGAATTCGTTGATTTCGTAGAGTGGGGGATAGAATGAGCGAATGCTCGTTTGGTCTAAATGCACCTTTATGGTGATATTCTTTATTTTTATAGTACCACTTCTTTTTTCGTAGGTATACAACTATATATCTACCTATAAAGAAAGTAGCTGAAACAAATTATCTCCAGGAAATTCCAACGTTTCAGCACGACTGCAGATTACATACTCTTATAGGATAAGATATCTCAAAATAACATCTAAACAGCGTACGGATATCTAAAAATATGGCGTATTATTTTTGGAACGTATATTTAGTTTGTATTCTTTACTAAATGCGTAGTTAGTTGGGAGATATCACGTATGTTTTTATTGCACGCTCGATTGTATCTCTTAATCTACATATACAAGGTGCCCAAAAAGGAAATGCATTCCCGTTTCCGTGTGGTTTAGGGACTCTAAATCAGTTCTCTAGACGGTTTTTGAAACATTTGGTCGATTCTTTTCATTTCTACTTAGATTTATTATTAAAAATAAAGGCACAGTTCCCACCAAAAGCGAGTTAGCGATTGATAGCTCGGCTCGGCGAAACAAAGGCAATCGCTCCCGTGTAAAGAAAAGAGACACTGCGAGTACTACTGAGCTAGTAACAATAGGTGCATTCCACGAAAAAGTCCACCGATGTCCCGTACGAACACGGTTTTTCTCAAAATTGTGGGTTTATCGAAGTTCTCTTTCGTGACTAGAAGAGTCAAAAATTGCTCAAAAATATATATAATTACTAATAACTCGGAAGAAAACTCAAATTATCGAAATATACACGCGTTTGTACGGGACAGCCAGCCCATGGAATTGGAGCATTCCACTCTTCTTACTAGGTGAGTCTTTACACGGGATCGATTATCTTTTGTTCGTTTTTATGGCTGAGCTATCAATGGCTTCGCTTTTAGTGGGACCAGGTCCTAAGACGCGTCCTTCACAAGAATCAGAACCTGTCTAATGGTTGACAGTGTCAATCATCGGAGCTCGTCACGCGTATATCTTCACGTCTCGTTGAGAATATTCATCAGTTACCATAAGTTGACGGCGTGAGATAACTGTATTGACTACGTAATTACTCTATACGTACTCATACACATCTGGCTCGTACCAATAGGCGAGTGTGAGGGAGATAGACAAACAGTAAATTGGGTCAAAATTCTTTTCGTTGTCTTATTTTGTGTCCCTAAAAAACGTGACGCAGTGGTGATTTGTATGAGGTGATGTTTTGTTTTTATCTTCTCATTTATGGATTAAAAACTAGCGTGAAAAAGAAATACAAGGTCAAGTGCACCGGATTTTTTTCATATAATGAGTCGAAACACCTACTAAAACCGTGACAGAGTGGTATGAAACAAGACAACGAAAAGAATTTTGACCCAATTACAAAAACGATAAGTTTCTTCACGCGACTAAGTCATGGTAAGAACACAGACATCTCACTTGGCGATTTTCACAAATCCCTAGGGTATTTCTTCCGAGTGTTTCAACGGTGGTTAAAATAAAACGTTGGTAGAAGTACCCGTTAGCTTGCGTTCGATTTTACGTTATGCCTGTCCATAAAGTAAAATCTCACAAAAATGTTAAAAAATAAACTACAACCATAATGACTTGACATAGGGAGCACTAGAAAATACTTTTCAAGGCATAAAATTAGGTCTTATTGGGATTAATCCAGTTTTATCACAATGTTTTTCTTCAACGTAGAGCGACTGGTAAATATCAAAAGATATTTTTGTAGAGTCGAAGACACAGTTACCAACCAGAAGCGGTACCAGAATTCAATAATGTCTGTTGCAGGTTGCAGGCTTCAACTATTTGGGTTGCCAGACGTACTGCAATGTAAAGTACTGTACAGTATTTCACCTGTATGTACTTTATGATTTACGAGACACAAAGTACGCCAAAATACTTTATTTTGAACTGAATTAAAATAGTACATTACGACACAAGTGCGAAAAACATGAAATTCGAAACAAGTGGCGATGTTTTAAATCGATACGAGTTACGAATTTCGTTTTTGCACGTGTCTCGTATGACGTTTTTAAGTACAGGTGGCCCTCCGAAGTTTTGGACCTGACGTAAAATGACCCACTTCTCGCACTAGAGCCTAAAAAGTACACCATCTGTACTAAAAACATAATTTATATAGCCAGTAATCTCCTAAAGATTATTACCTATTAAATACTAAAAAAGGCATACTGTATTTTCTCAGTGTGCACTTTCTTTTTTCAACCTTTAAATCGATACAGACTGCGTATCTCAAAATAAATTCTGGCAACCCTATCAACTATACACTGATATGGCATATTTTCAATGATAGGTAGGTACTTATCTAAATTACGAGTACTATACATGATGTGACAGTACACAGGAGCTATAGAAATTGCGTCGTATAAAAATAACGCCAACTCATTGTCCATAAGAAATATCACAATGAATAACAAACTACTAAATCATGTCAATTGGTTAATAATACTAACACGTCCTTGGTACTTCTTTCGATACTCAACGGATGTTTATGACTGAAATTGAAAAACGACCTACCTACTAATCAGGTTATCGAAAAAATAAGTGCAGTGCCCATTGCCAGTGAGGGCGTGTCCATTAATTACGTCATACGATTTTGGCCTATTTTAGACCCCCCATCCCCCATGGTGAAACTTGGTGATATTTTCAATAACACTCGAGTTAACCTACTTTATTAGCACACCTGATGGGGAAAAACTTTTTTGAAATCTGGTTATATTTAAAAAGTGTTTCAAAAAAATTCTGTTCAGCAGTGTAACAAAAAAAATACACATGATTTGTCCGATGACCCCCCCCACCCCTATGGCGATAGTTGGTGATTTTTTCTTGACCCCCCCTCCTCCTATACAGTATGACGTGATTAATGAACAAACCCTGAGACGGGGCATAGGATAGGCGCCCCAGTAGTGTTTTAAAGACTCGAGTTCTTTAAGTCCTATTTTAGGACTCTTCTTATCCTCCTGCCGCCCAGAGGCCTATTAAAAGGTCTCCTTAAACAAAAGAAAGTCTATTCCATTTCCTACATTATTAATTCCAAATTCACTGGCAAATTTTATGGTCTGGGCGGCAGGAGGGCTTACGGGACTATCGAGACTTCCGAGACTTTTTAAGTCTATTTTTGAATGAAGTCATTATTTAAAGCCATAACCAGCTCTGCACTGAACGCGAATAAATTGCTGCGCACTTGTAGTATCATAGATATAGCAATCAGCCGTATTCAGTCGGTCGTTCACCTAGCGTGCATGCGCCGGGAATACAATGTGTGTAATTGATATAATTGCGACGTTTCACAGAAATAACATTCAATTAATGTACCTATTTTACTATTAGAATGAAAACTAACGTGAGTCTCTAAAGGTGCATTCAGACCAAAAGAGCATTCGCTATTCTAACCCCCTACTCTACGAAATTCGATCGTAACGCATGTTTCCGCATACCTATAAGTTGGGACCCTTTAAACGAAGCGTGAAGAAGCATCTAGCGGGCCAGCAAGGCAGTGGCAACTAACAGGATTGTCTCCTGTTCGTTGCCGCCGCGATTTGGGCTCTACTTTTCACTTACGATCAGGTGGAGTGGAGCCACTTTGTTGTGCCAACATAAAAAAAAAAGAAAAAACGTGATTCGTAGATTTCTGTAGAGTGGGAAATAGAGTAGCGAATGCTCGTTTGGCACTTTGGACTGAATGCACCTTAACATATTAAAATATTTAGCGGAGCGGGTTATTCACGTAATTTAAGTCGATGGTGCATTCCATGAGAAAGTCTACTTTGTCGGAAACGTGACGGCTATGACAGCTACCTTAGAAATGGTAAAGTGGTAAAACATGGTAAGTACGAGATTTCTCTATTAATGCAAACACCAAGTTATAAAATGAAGAGAACTAAAAATTATATTCCTTACTTTTTTTTAAGTACAAATGCGCGTCACGTACTCGACACCTTCGTGGAATGCACCCGATGATTGGTCGTCATATTCGAAACGCATTTATGTAAATCCTACTTTGGTTGACTAAGAATCTGTATCCCATTGCTCGGTTTCATAAGAAGCCTGGATGACGGTAACGCACTGTATATAAATTTAAAATGAGTACGACTAAGTGTCTGTTTCATCACCCTTAATAAAATACAGAAGAACACGCTTAATACGATTCTGAGGGTACCGAGCAAAAAAAGCGTAACTATTTATTATACGGGAAATCGTATTAAACGTGATCGTCTTAATCGGTATCTACTGTATATCTGTCAGATAAATGTTAGCCGTATTTTCCTGTATACCTGGGGAAAGAACCGTATGATATTTATCTGACGGATATATTTATCCGGTTATCTACTATCACACAAAACTAGTCAAATCCTTGCTTTTTTTAATTCCAGCTTTAGTGTTTGATCACAGAACGTGAGAAAACCTAATTAGTCTGAGAGGCTAGGTTTCAAAACGAACGTAATTGCGAAATGTAAATTAACTGTACCCTTTCAAGTCTAGACCGCAGATTACCTAATTAAATCGCAAACGTTAGGAAAGCATTGTCCCTCATTTTGATTAGAAATTCCAACGCTCAGTGTATAGTGAGATTAGTAAGCTGTAAATGGCTTCTAACTTCTTACGTGAATTGCATGGATACCTATAATCGTTGCTATTGGTATTTTTACTCAACTTAGGATCTCTACGAACAAATAAAACATGGAAGCCACCCGGCAAACTAAATCGCCTTTCAAAAACGGTCCTGAATTTTAGTAGACAAGCATCTTCAATGCATCACGGTAATGAATTTCAAAATCAACCTATAAAAACTTAAACCGCCATTTAAAAATAGTTGTGATTGGTCATGGTCCATCAAAGTTTTGATTGACTATAATCTATAAACGTTTGTCAGATGTTTCGCCGAAATATGCTTGGTGTTAAGAAAAGCGCTGTCTTGCCCATCTTGGCACAATTGAACAATTGTTTTTGGGGCATTTTTGAGCTGGCGTTAAATGTCCATGTTATATACGGTTGCAGTCTGATCTAAATACAGCATTAAATTCATGGAAATGACGCTTTCTTTCACTATGAATACGGCTATTTTTTTCATCAAGCGAGTGCTGCACTTATGCGAATTTTCGCCATTGTACTTACCTACTCAACTTCGTATCTTAATACGAAGTTGAGTAGGTAAGTACAATGGCGAAAATTCGGAGGTTAGCCGCTTGGTGACGGTAGTAAGAATACATTTGTCACCTCCCCAACTCCTTCCGTGGGTGTCCTAAGAGCCGACCAAGGGGACTAAAGTGTCACTGACCATTCATTATTCGTCAGCAACATCATCGTAGTGTAGGTTCTTATTTTAATATTTGTTTTTAGTCCTATTGCCTTTTTGATTTTGATACTGCAGTGTCTCACCATACATTTTAAGGACATAAAAAAATAAAACACTGTCTTAGCGAAACAACCTGTGTCTGCAAAAAGTAATCATAAGTAATAACTTCCATAGTATTTTTTATGCTCTGATTTGACTAGCAATTAATTCGTATTCAAAATGTCTAAAATGTAACTAAAAAAACTTTTGACGACAAGAATACGTCAGCTGCTCAAAGTCAAATTCAAGTATGTCCATTTTTGCAAATTTTACAGGAGAGCAAAAAAACGTAATTTGTCATTTTCATCGACAAATAAACTCAAAATTAATTCAAATTTATTGTCATGGCGTTTAACACTATAATGTATTTTTTTTGATGATTTTTATTTTTATTTTTATTGCTCAGTTTAATCACAAATAATAAGAAATGTTTTCAGCTTTGTCGCACACCCACTTTTTGGGAACAACCGTAAACGTAAAAACAAGCACGTCTGACATGCTTGATTTTAGGTTTGTTGCATTGTACTAAAATGTAGGGGAAAATGAGGCAGTTACGTCTTTTTGCTTTTGTTATAAAACGTATTTTGTCGAATTCTCTAAAACAACTAGATCGAATATGTTCAAAATCATGTTGCGAGTAGATTGCATCATGTCCCATATTTCAGATATTTTTTCATATTTTTTAGACCTGCCGATAAAAAATTAAGGGGTGTAGACACATTTTTTTAGATTTTCTGGACTATTATTTCTGAAAGTATTCCATTAATCAAATTATTGGTAAAGAAACCATAAACTTATTTTAAAAAACCTATCATATGATGTATTACAAATTAACATTTGGATAAAAAAAATAAATTGACATTTAGGTAGGTACATGTATGGGATGCCCCCCCTTAAAAAATTTTATTTTGCAATTTATATTCAAAACTCAGTAGCAACACACAATATATACATACCTTGAGCTGAAATTTCATAAACGTACGCTATATAAACAGTTACAGGACGCAAATGACTTCCGCTTTTACTTAAAAATCTTAAAATATACTTATAAACGTCTGGTTAGTTTAAAAGCCAAACGCTGAAATCAAGCATCTCTAGAGACAATTTGAATTTCAAGTACTTATCTCATTTAGAGATACTGCTTTCCAGCTTGGATCTGACCAAATGCTTGGTTTTAGCGTAGATGCTGAGGGAAATTCGACAAAGCTGAAAACATTTCTTGTCTATAACTTCAAAAATAAGGGGTTTAGAAGAAAATTTTTGATGCAGAAAAATGCGTTTTCGGTTCCTTTTTCAAAATATGCAAAAAAACAAAAACTGAAAAAAATGGACATACTTGACTTCAACTTTTTGGGCAGCCGACGTGGTTAAAATATTTCACAATGCTCGCCGTCATTTTATATATTATATGTATTATTTATTATAGTTATTACTTATGTTACGTTTCTCCATTGCGAATTGAATAAAAAATTGTAATAATTTCCCGTTAGCCGACCAAAAAGTACCAAAAAAGTATTTCTGTCACCTCGACTTCTCGAATTCTTTACAAGTTTTGGCTGAGTAGGTCCTTTGTCTCAAGATGCAATTGTCTGCGGCAACCTTGCTGGATGCACCAAATTAGCACAATGATGCATTGTGCATTATGTACGCGCGGGAAATTCGTTCCTTTCACTGTTCACTGCATAATCTTCACATACTTTATTTAGATACGGTACCGGCGGATTAACTATGTAAATTAAATGTGACTTTTATTTACTTTATCAGTTTTTATTCTAACTAGAAAAAAATCTAAAAAAAGAACGTATTTTTTGAGCCTCAAAATATGTGTTAACATCACATCATCAGCCTATTTCAGTCAACAGTTGACTGAAATACTGCTGGACGTATATAGGCCTCTCCTATTATACTATATTATGCGTACCGTAAAACCATACAACTTTCTATACCTAGTCCACTACTACAACTAAGGTCCACAAGTTCAACTCGTAATTCAGCATCAATGGAAATATTTTATTTTGGTTTTATCTAAATGTTTTAATTATTGATGAGGGACTTTGTGTAAGAACTGCGTCAATAACATAATAATTACACTAAATCGAAGATATTTGACTTAGGTTTGGACCACAGTTGGGAGGTTTTGGACTATAGTTGGGTAGTTTTACGGTATGGACTATGAAAGCATTAAGAGGTAAATGCCCATTATCGCCACGCTGAGCAAACGGATTGGCGATCGCAGTAGTGTTCATTGTGATGAAGCTGCTGCCCAAATGAAGCTGCTGCTTCAAAAACCAAATGGTCAGTGACACTTCAATCCCTTAGTCCTCTTACGACACCCACGAATAGAGGTAGGTGGTGACAAATGAGTTCTTACCTATTTTCAAGTTAAAAAGGGTCAAATGATGAACATTTTTAAATCTATTGGAAAAATTATGCTCTCACATAATATAACTATGAATGACCTGTTATCCGCATTTAGACACAGGTAGGTACTTGTATCTATTGATTTGTTATACCTAATCCTAATACCTACCTAACCCAGTTTTATCTGAAAGCGGAAATAACTTCACCTAGTTCTAGATAGTCTATAAAAGGTATTTAAGATAAGAATAGCAGACTGACTTCAGCTGATATTTGAATGCCAAAATACAAGGAAACTATTAGTTGATCTCCGTTTAACACGTTCAATGCGGTAGGGGGTCTTTCGACCTCTTACAAAGTATGGTTAATTATGAGTTAAGCTAATTGCCGCAGCGAAGGTGTTAAAGGCTTGTTCAGTATCGTTTTCCAATTACTTTTTTATTACCAATTTTTTTTACACGAGGAAACATTTTAAAAAAATTCTATGGAGTAGGATGCTTAGCCAAGTTGCCAATCGCTAGCGCTTGGTAGCGTATCGTAGTTTTCCCTCTCTGTCACTCTTGCATATTAGTGTGACAAAGACAGTAAGCTGCCTTTCGCTTACGATTGACGTTTAAGCGCTAGCGATTGGCAACTTGGCTAAGCACACTGGTCTTTCACACTTAACGATTACACCCTTTATTGTATGCCTTAAGGACATTCTGATTTCTTATTATAACTGACTGAAGATTAGGCAAGGTCATATTTCAAGTCACTGATGTTCCCGAAGCCCCGCACATAGAGCGAGCGGTGGAACACCCCAGGGGTTTAGTCCGTGCGAGTCGGACCTAACCAGACGGTTGCTCCCGGGCCGGGTGGTATCCATAACGTATTCCCCTGGGTTAACAAAAAAAACACAGTTACCGATAAGCAGGTATTTCCTTGTCTATTGCTCTTGAATTAGATTAGAATCGAGGTGATGCAGATCCGATTATAGAGTTCTTAAAATACTCCGACTATTTGTACCATCGTTCACACTGTGAGCTGTCCATCGGTAGACCGTACGCCTTTTGTAATAAGGTCCGAAGATGCACAGATAAACAGTTTGCCGTTAGATACCAGTTGCAGAGATACGCCAAGGTTCTGACATACACGTTGGTAACCTAGGCATCTTTTATACTTATTGATTATACGGAAATACATTTTTACCTGCGCCCATTATAACATGGGCGTCTAACGCCAGCTCAATAATACCCCCAAAAACAATTGTTCAATTGTGCGAGAATGGGCAGGACATAGCGCTTTTGTTAACAACACGCATATTTCGGCGCAACATCTTTGACAAAATGTTTATATGAACATAGCCTATCAAAATTCAAAACTTTGATGGACCAATCACAACTATTTTTAAATGGCGGTTTAAGTTTTACCTATAGGTTGATATTGAAATTCATTCATTACCGTGATGCATTGAAGAGGGGGTGATATTAAACTTGTCAACTAAAAATCAGGACCGTTTTTGAAAGGCAATTTAGTGTGGCGTACGGCTTCCATGTTTTATTTGTTCGTAGCATTTTTGCATACATACATACATTGCAACATACAAAAATCAGTCGAATTCAGAACCTCCTCCTTTTTTGAAGTCAGTTAAAAATATATCTATAGAAGCACTCAAAATTTAACGACAAACCGCTCTTAATCGCGTGAACTTAGACAGACAGACAGACATATGGCGTCAAAATATCTATAGTAAATAGCAACCTAATTTTTATTTGTGCGATACCGTCGGTAATTAATTTAATTCAGTATGATACATTATGCCACATAGTAATCAATATTATCTACTTAGTTCATGAAGTCTGTCAGATAACCCATGACCAATGACATTTTGAGAGTACGCACACTACGCAGCTACTTATGACGTAACAAAAACAATTGAGATTGATACTTGCACAAAATAGCTAAAGCGCGAGTAGACTGAGTAGTGGCTTGAAATACAGAAATGGAACACTTACACCACTTCCTATCCTATCCTATGTTGTAAAAACTACTTGAACCAATACCCTTTGTTCCTAACCTTTCTACAAACAATATAACGTCGCCACTCCGCGGAAGTCGCGACGCAATTTGCGAATCGAAATAGCGAAGAACATTGCGCCATATCACCATTGTTTTTAATGGACTATCGAATGGCAAGGTCTACGATAGTATGTAAATTTCTACACAGCTGTGCAGAGCTGTAATTGTCTTACCGCGTAGTTGAATGATTAAATGGACTAGTTTAAAATGACCCTCCGCTTTTTAAAGATGAAAAATGGTATAATTTCCCGAGGCGTGTGAAAAAGAGTATAAGTTTAATACAACTGCATAAGTATATATAGGTACACCGTCTTCCAAAATGGACGGAGAGTTTGTTTTGGAAAAAATCAGAACTAGCTGTTAATATGTTTCCTCTAGGAAAATATATAATTAGGTATAGGGATTTTCTTGAAATTTTCTAATTATGTGCTCGTAGATAATATTTGCTAGCTCCCGACTTCCTGACACTTATTCTGCAAGTTCAATACATACGAGTATTCTATTTCTATCTTATTCTAACCTCATTAGGTCTACCGCAAACTTCGGATATCGAGCATTTGTCTCACACACTCCAATATCATTAGTGCCATGAGTGTGGCAGAGATGGATGTTCGTAATTTCTAATTTCGCGGTCGGTCGGCTTACTATATTTCGGGTGGTCTTCTAAGGCCCGGGTTTTTCTGGCTGGCGACCAGCGCCAAAACATTCGAACATCGTCTGTGCGGACACACGGCGGTCCGCCGCAGAGATAACTCTCGCGCACGGCAAGCAACGCGAATAACACAGCTTACTCAATATCAACACAATTAACTACACACGGCATTATCGGTCCTATTCGTATCGCGATAAGGCCGCCAATAGCGTGCTCTAGGTATATGCGCAGTGGTTGCATAAGCTAAGGGCTATTGTTCGTTATCAGCTGTTATCAGTCGCAATAATATGAACCCGGTCGGTTTCACAACAGACGTGTTTACATTATACATTGTACTATGTATTCAGGGCTTAGGGCACCTATTTAATCAGTCTTGACATATGCAATTATGCACTAGATATAGAGTTTGTTTCATGGTTTTTGGTAATATACACACACTCTCACTCAGTCTCGTTTACTTGCACAGAACAGATCCGTGTTTACTTGCTGAAACTCAAATTATGTCACTAACACGAGGTTAGTTGTGTGTTTAAAAGTAACCAGGTAACCCCGTGTTAGTTGGCTAACTCTAGATTTGCCTTAGATTTTGCATTTGTTGTTGAATATCATAGACTCATATCTCTTTGAAGTTGCACAAGTAACGGCCTATACTCGTACATACAATGTATACTAGCTAGAAAGGCGCGGATCCAGGTGGGGGGGGGGGGGGCAATCCCCCCTGACACTGGACTTATGTACTACCTGGGTGCTGTTTTAAGTATAAAATACTGTCATATCATAGGGCAGTGCCCCTCCCCCCTTCCCCTGAACGAAGTCCTGGATCCGCGCCTGAGACGGCCAAACAAAAATTATAATAGGTATTAATTCCCTTTCCTGAATGCGATTAAGCCCTTTTCATGCAGGCTCTATACGGGCTTTCACGCCCTGAGCTATCCTTAAAAACCCTTGTCACGCGGTAATCCTTGAATCCCCGTTTGTCTTAAAAACTCGCTACGCTCGGGGTTAAAATTTGGCCTATATCATTGGATCGGTCTCAAGTCTCAATAATCTCAATATTAATACGAGGTCAACAATAACGTTGTATGCTTGTAAACCGAACTACTATGTCGTCCTTTACATTAACAGTTTATGATTAAATTTTTTTACAAATGATTCATTCTCTGGGATCACCGTTGCAATGCTTGCAGTTCCGTGCCTACTCGAAACGTCGGAGGTATCGTATAAATGCATTGGGAGGTAAATGCCCATAAACGCCACGCTGGGCAAGCGGATTGGCGATCGCAGTAATGTGTCCGCTATGATGACGCTGCTGCCCATTATCGATCTTTTATTAAATAATGGCCAGTGACACTTCAATCCCTTAGTCGACTCTTACGACACCCGCAGGAGGAGTTGGGGTGGTGACAAATGTATTCTTATTGCCGTCACCACACTCGCTGACCAGTATTTGATAAAAGATAGATGATAGGCAGCAGCGTCATCATAGTGGACACATTACTGCGATCGCCAATCCGCTTGAACAGCGTGGCGATTATGGGCATTTACCTCCTAATGCGTCTATACGTATAGTTAATAGGAGAAGCCTACGTCCAGCAGGGGACTATTATAGGCTGATGATGTATTGTATGATGACTTTATATTGGACCTGACGCGTTTCGTAACAAACAACAGTTTTCATTTACTTCTATTACAGGTTCCTGTTATTGTTTATTTAGGTTAAGGATGGATGCATTAGGGACACAGTGGACAATGGACACACGGCAACGTTCTATACTAAACCGTTGCGACACGGCGTTGCCACTAAATGGTGTATTTATTGTTATGATGTTGTTACTATGGTTGTAGTGTACTAAGACCATTTTAGGGTCATTCTTTGAAGATATGTCTGCGGTCTTATTCATCTGTCCTATACAAAATGTATGAAAAAGACAGAGGAATAAAACGCAACCGCAGAAATATTTTCCAAGAATTATCCTTTATTGAAACTTGTCCCCCCGCTTTTTGAACGTAGGTATTTTTCATGTGTAATCTTCTCAAGGTGGGTTTACACCAAACGAGCGAATGCTCATTCTTTCCCCACTCTGCGAATTTCGTTCGTTACACAAAACGTAATTCGACGAAATTCGTTGATTTCGTAGAGTGGGTATAGAATGAGCATTCGCTAGTTTGGTGCAGATTCGGTACTAATATAAGAAAAAAAATGTTCAGAGCTTCGCCCGTATTAGATTTACATCCTGTATACTTAATCTTTTAAAATTCCGTTCGCTTCATATTATTACATTTATTAAATTGTGGACGTTTTTTACTTATTTTATGGAAATATTTTAGTATTTTAACTTATTTTATGGAAATATTTTACTTGACAACTTCTTTGTCATATGTATTATTACATAACAGTTAATTTTGAACAAATTCTCTTATTTATTTGTTAGTACCTAATCAAAAATTAAACCTACTGAACCTGTATTTAAATGAATGACCACTATTTTTGTTACATTCTGTACATACTTTAAATCATGTACCTTAACGTTCTAATAAAGGCTGTCTCTTGAACAAATTTCGTAGCCACGACGACGACAGGATTTCTTTTAAAATAAATTAATCATTCTAAAACAAAGAGAAAGTAGATTCAGATAAAAAATACAGTATCCCGCCGAGGAAAGACAAACTTTGAAGTTTTAATTCGGTCGTTGAATTAATATTTGTCCAAGAAGCTTTCTTTATGAAAATATAATTATTTTTCAAGAGAATAATCTATTACTTATGTTTGATATTTTTTTTAATGGTTAGGTAGACGTTGGATCAACGTCAATAATAACATTTTCACTTCTCATGCTCAAAAAGTGCACCTTTATGTCGTGCGTAGACGACATAAAATCGCATTTCATGTTCTAGAGCATAAAAGTAAAATTGTTTTCTAAGGCGAAGATGGGCTAAGGTAATCGGTCCCAACAGCCAAACAGTTAAAACATATTGCACAATTTTATTAAGCAATAAAATAGTATAAATGACTAAATTGGTTAAATATATATAACAATATTAGAATTCTGTATTTTCTCTCATTAAATTTAGGAAATCACATAAAATTGATATCGATTATCGTTCAAAAATGCTCCAAAATGTTTGACTTGGCAGAAAATCGAGCATCTGAAGCTCTGATCACAGGTTGAAAATTAAAAAAAAAAATTAAAAAATGAGTTGGGAGGAATTGGTTGTATAGTTTTTCTTCTTTCGCTTTACGGCAACTTGGTTGTGTAAATTGCAGTGAAAAATGTTACTTTCCTCGCAAACGAAGTGAAAAGCAGAGTGTACAACACGGGCATAAATGTCCATTTTTATCCTCGGCTACTATTTTGGTCTTCGCTTCGCTCAGACCAAAAAATTGCCTCGGGTAAAAATGGGTCACTTTATGCACTTGTTGTACAATCTACTATTTTCTACTCCTGACCTTTTTTTTACTAGTTACATAGCTACGCACACTATTGTAAAGATATACATAATTACATC
>JALPQI010011327.1:0-42436 GCA_025490895.1 Thaumatotibia leucotreta | reverse complement strand
AAGCTGGAGTAAGTTTCCAATTCATTGAAATATTCAGTAATTACAATTCTAACAAAGCTGTGATTCTGCGCTCCAGTTCTTTCCCTGGTCCAGCAAATGGCCTGCACTGTACAACACTAGCAATGCAACAAGGGGTTGCAGAAGTAAGGAAAATCGGGGAATGAAGTATAAACACCGATTATGTAGGCACTTTGACGAAGCTAATTGTGGATTTATAGGTTATTAAGATTACTATCCATATTTCAGACAAAGCCTATCGTGATGTATATACCCTTTTATGATTATAGGAACAAGAACATTCCCGTTTGCCGCAGCTTTGGTCGCGGTTTGGGATACTCTAGCGATGTCCTTATCCAAACCACAACGCAAACTCCCAGTAAAATTATCCAATATACATTTACATGTGCAGCCACTTATAACAGAGTCTAAAGCTCTTCATTTAACCGTGGCATTGCAGAAAGGAACTGGCCATTTCGAGGTACTGTATGGTTATTGAATACCATTACCATTGGTAATTTTGTGCTTATTATTGTTGACACAATATTTTATTTTTCAGGTTTCTTATGAACATGGTCTAGTTGCAGAAGGATATATTGCCGCCGTGGCTCGTAAAGTTATTGCTTTAGAAGTTGTTGAAAAAGATTCATTGGTTCTAAAATCACATGATATTTATAAGCTTTTCCACGAAAAAGGATATGATTATAAGTAAGATTGAGCACGACACGATAATGTTGAAATAATATTTATATTTATCAGTTTATACTAAAAGATGAAGATTAAACCCTGTTTGAATTTCAGAGGGGAATTCAGAAGCATATTTAAATCTGATCTGTCGTTTAAAGAAGCTGAACTGATGTGGAACAATAACTGGGTTACTCTCATCGATGGTCTTTTCCAATTAAATGCTCTTAAACGTTCACATCCTGCTGTTTCGCAGCCTACACGTATAAAAACTCTTAACATAAGCCCAAATGCGTCTGTCCTCCTACAGTCTAAAGACCCTAGCACACCGAAATACATAGATGTGAAAATTGATGAATTACAAGAAGTGACGCGGTAAAAAAATTATTATATTATTATTTGGATATATTCTGTGCGTTTTTGTTCCTATAATTATTGTGTGTTTTGTTTGGTTTTGAATTGCAGGTGTAACAGCATCATAATGGAAAAAATAACGTTCACGGATAAACCTTACATCATGCGGCAGTCTGCTGTACTTAAAACGTTACAATTTTATCCATTTTTTCTTCGAGAAGATGCTGATGTACGGTATTAATACACGATGTCTACATAATATTTAAATTTAATTTCACTAATATTAAGTTATTATATATTCCAGGTCTCTACAACATTAATAACATTATACGTTTTTATGCAAATTATCATGGAAAATTCGAATAACACGACACTCAACATCTTTGACGTTCTTCTCTATAACAAATCATCCGTAATTGATTCCATCAAAAATTTACTGATAGGGCCTCCTAAAATTAAACACGCACTAATAAGAGTCGGGAAAACGGAAATGCTTTCATTAAAATATCGTAATCCAAAGCCTGATGTTTTGATTCTAAATGACCTTCTTTCGACTAAGGAAGTAAGTGCAACATTAGTATTACTTATGTCATATTTTTGGTTCAGACAAATATTTATAAAATTTTAATTATAATTTCAACGAATTCTATAAATAAAAATAATAACATTTCACTTTTATTGAAGATGTTCGAGATCCTGGTCCACTGCCTACCATCGAATACTTTCGTTTTGAGCATTGGAGTGGAGACAGAAAATATTTATCCGGCAGCTATCTATAGACCTGTATGCGTGAGAGGCCAAGGACAGAATAAAATTGAATTGGCTCTTTGGAGACCACCATCAACCACTTCTAGCACAGCTTTAACTGTCCGCAATGCTTCAGAAATGGACTTTTTGCAGGCTACTTGCTCTCGCTTACCACCTCAAAATAAACTCTTTGTACTCGCGTCTAATCCCCCACCTTTAGGTATGAAAGAAATAATAAGACAACAGAAGAAGCTTTGTAATCGCAATATCAATGTGGCGATCATCAACCACGATGATACCGTAGTAACTAATCAAGAGCTAGATAATTTGCCAAACTTTGATTTGACATACAACATTTTAAGCCATGTAAGTTGAATGCGAATATAATGATTAATGACGAAGTAAAATAAAACAATTATAAGTGTTAGAAAACGGTAACTATTGTTTTCATTTTAACAGGGTCGGTGGGGCGGAGAATACTACATGTGTTTGCCTAAAAATAACACATTGACAAAGCAAACTGTAGCTTTGAGGAGCACACAAATCGGCAAACTAGATTCGTTGAATTGGGAAGAAGTTCCTGAAATTCGGGAAGGGGTTTTAGTCAAGGTTGTATAAGAAGAACCTAAATAAAAATCTATCTATTCAATTCAGCATACTCAAATAGTTATTTTTCTTCCACGCAGGTACATTATGCAGCAGTCAATACTTATGACGTCAAAAGGGCTAGAGCAGAAATTCCTATCCGTAACGAAAATAACGGATACGGGCTTGACTTTAGTGGAATAACAGAAAGGTATTTTTGTTCCTAATTATTACATGACACACTGTTTTACATTTTGAGATCATTATTCTAGTGACAACAGCGGTTATGAATATTATTTTTATGCGTTCCTTTTTTTTAAGCTGGAGTGATTAGAAGACCGATGCAAAGCTTTAAGGTGAATATAATGAATTTTGAATAAATAATCAGACATCGTCAAAGACAACAATGGCTTAAATGGATCTAAATGGTCTATACTTACTTCACCTTGAAGCTATGCATAGGTCTTCCAATCATCCTGTATGTACTCACGTTACTTAAGCGTTCACGTCAGATCCTAGCATGCATTAACTACGTTAAAGATTCTCTATTCATTATTATTAGCTCAGCGTAGGTACATTGATTCATTAAGGAAACAAAACAATGTACTTACGCTGTCCCCGTAATTATTTGGTCCCTTGTAACATGATCTAATAATACCGAAATATTCCGATCTTAGGGGAGATCGTGTATTTGGGATAGCACTGAATGGATCTATATGCAATCGCGTATCCGCTCAGCCGGAACTATTATGGCCGGTGCCTGACCATTGGGATCTTGAGGATGCAGCTACAGTTCCTTTGTCATACCTGCAAGCATATTATTGTCTCGTAAGTGATGCTACTATGTGATGAATATTTTATATTCTTTCGACAATCTACCATAACATTTTGGTGCCTTTTTATTAGACTGTCAAAACAGAAATACGAGAAGGAATGCGGGTGTTGATACATGGCGGCGCAGGCGCACTTGGACAAGCCGCTATCTCCATAGCTCTGGCCATGCGCTGTGAGGTCTTCACGACTGTAGGCGATATTCGCAAAAAGAAGTTTTTGAAACAGATGTTCCCAGACCTCAAAGGTATTGTGTATGACTTTCTCATTAAATGTATCAAAATCATTGCGTATTTTATTTCGCAAGTTTTATACGTTATTGTTTCTTGTTTTTACAGCTAGTAATATCGGGAATTCACGTGATGATTCCTTCGCTGATATGATTCTGAATGCAACTAATGGAAAAGGATGTCACATTATCATAAATAACCTAAAAGCGCCGCTTAAAAACGTATGTGTAATTAAAATAAAATCTTAAACTGCTACAAGTAGTAGTACTTACTCTACAAATTAAATAATTTGTTTTTGTACACAACAGGCATCTCTAAATTGCTGCCATTCCTTCGGAACGACTCTCGATACGATTCAAATACACACAAGGGATAACTTCACTTACGGGATGTTTAATATGACCAAAGCAAGGTCCTATATGATGGTTGATGTCATGGAAATTTTTGAAAGCCATAATTTGGAACAGTTAAAGGTACATCATAGTTTACAAGCATTTAGCCAATATTTCATATTAAAAATCACTTCTACGACAGCAACCTTAATTCAGTGTGTTGATTTTTCAGAAACTACACTTATTGGTAGCCAAAGGCATATCACAAGGATTCGTCCGCCCGCTATCTCGCGTGACGTATTCTCCTCAACAAGTAACACGAGCCTTCAGATTGCTCGCCGCAAGCAATCATCGCGGCCGAGTTTTGATTAATGTTGCTGATTCAGATGTTCCTGTTACTTCTTTAGCGCAACCGAGGTAATTACGTTATTATTAATTTAGTAATATTTTTTATTTAGATAGTAATCATGCATTATCAGCCACTTTTAGTCCACTGCTGGACGAAGGCCTCTCCTCGTATGGACGAATTAGGAGGTGAATGCCCATAATTGCCATGCTGGGCAGGCGGGTTAGCAATCGCAGTACTGTCCATGATGATGATGGTGGTACCCATCATCAATCTCTTAGCCGACCTTAACCGACTAAGTAGGGTTACTTAGTTGACTTACAACATCCACGAAAATATTCGGGGTGGTACTGGTGACAAATGTATTCTGACTGCTGTCACCACGTGGCAAACTTTGAACAATGAACAAAATAACTGTTAACAGTTTAAAATAACTTAATTTATTCAATCAAACTGTTTCTTTCAGACTTATTTGCACATCCAACCAAACGCAGTTGTTAATAAGTGATGAAGAAGTGCTAGCAGTGAATCTAGCTGACAAATTAATAAGTTGCGATGCGAAAAATCTACGACTGTATCTACCACGACCTTCCGGTTATGTAGATGTAAAAAAAAGGTAAGATCAAGGCGATAGGCGTTTACGACGTTGTGCTATTCATATCATAAAAAATTAAACCTTCTAATAAGGTTATCTACTTGATTTTCCCAATGATCACAAGTTACTCGTTTGGGTTAACAGGAGAGTCATCATCACTGGGAAAGAAATTGAGGGTGGATTCAATTTGGCAGATCAGGCTATACCAGAAAATAAATGCATTGCTTGCTATTGTTTAAAATAGAAGGTTTGATACTAAATGCTTGATACACCTACAAAAACATATCTAACTTATAAACTTTTACAGTGCATGGTGTGAGAAAGGTGTGCAAGTGGACACTGTGTTTAACGATATCTGGAGAAATGATCAACTGATCAAATTCTTGCAAGACAGTAGTCAAACGAATACAGTGGAATCTTTGTTTTTCATAACGAGATACGCCTCCAGCACTGAGCAACACACTACGAAGAAATCAATTATTAAACGTTTAGACACTGCGTCAAGAGAATTATTTCCTTCAATGAGGTTTGTATTGAGGAAACCATAGCTTAAGTGCATTGTGATAAGGGTCAGTTAACTGTGTTTTTGTGTCAACCTGGAGTTCTGCTCTATATAGGACATAATCCAAGATAAGGAATTGTAAATGCAAAAATGAAATGAGTTAAATGAAATAGTCTAGATTGTATGGTAAGCGTTAAAATGAGTTTATGAGAATTATGAGATAGTAGCTAGTAAATTGGATTTGGCGTAGCTGCTACGACTTAAATACTTCATAATTATGGTCATTTTAACGTTTTTCGGTATCAGTAAACTATTGTTTTTTAAACTGCGTTGGACAAAGCTAAAACCTACTAACTATACGTACCTTAGCAATCTTTAGCAATTCATGTAATGACGTATGTAATTTTACAGACATTTCACAATAATAAGTGAATGCCATCACCTCGCAAGAAAAATATGCGAAGACCGAGCATTTCATGGACTACCATCTCTCTCATTGCAGTTGCACGATTTGGATCAGGTGTGAACTCGTATTAAGGAGGGTAGATGGCGCTGTCATCTAAGTAACATAAGCTCTGTATAAATATTAGGTATTAAATAGTATTTCCATCGTTTTTCTTAAAGTTTTTATGTAAAATCTGTGGTTGACCTTTAAGTGACTTATTGTGAATGTTATCTTCACAAAGTGATATCGAACAGTGATAGCTAAAGCAAAAAAAACATTGCGTGTTTATACTTGATAAGTGGAGACTTATGTCGGTGGTGTTTCAATTAAAAATTAAGACTAAGTCGTGAGTGACTGAATCCTAAAATAAACATTAATTATTGCTATTGGTTTTGCGTTTTGTGTAAAAGTGCCGTGTTTCTTGGTACATTTGGGGTAGTATGGGCCGCTAGCATAACAAAAGCAATAATTCCGGCTACGATTGCCGCACTAACGCCATCTCTAGTTTACTGCGTGCACTAACTGGCGCTTGCAGCTTGCAAGCATCGATAGATCGCTCAAGATTTGTTTTTGTTATAACCGGGGACAGTTTCACCAACGCCATAACACCTGTGAACTTCTGAGTGTATTGTCAAAAGTGGTTAAGAATTTAAGAATATAAGTTCGAATTGGAACGAACTTTAAATAACTCATCACGGGCATTGTCGCAGTGGCGCCATCTCTACGCCATAGCTTCAACGTCTTGGTGCTGCAACGAGCGTTACAATTATAATATAGGGGTGGAGTGGCTTGCTTAAACAGTTATTATTATAGTTACTGAACCAAAGATGTCGCCACCAACTATAAATCTTAAGTGTGCAGGCTGTTCTGACATAATAGATCCGCAGAACTGCCTTAAATGTAGCTTATGTACAAAAGTCTATGACCTTCTATGCTCTAATGCATCAAATCGCATTAACGAAATGACAGCCAACGATAAAAAAACCTGGAAGTGTCAGGAGTGTGTCAGTAAAAAACCAAAGACGGATAACACTAACACCCCGGTAAGACAGGCTCATTTCAATGAGATGGATACCTCGAGAGTCTCTCTTCGGAAACCTATTCCGAAATCCCATCCCTCCCCTGAAGTTATATCGTCGCAGGCATCCCAGGCCATCATCTCGCCGGAACCGACTTCATTGGTGCCGCTGCCGAACCAGTTGCCTGTACCTACCAACGAGGCGAACGAGGCTCCCTCCGATATGTATCTTGAGATGCGGCTTCTCCGACAGGAAATTCATGCTTCACGCGTCGAATTGCAGGAATTTAGGACAATGTTATCGGGCGTTAACGACGCCATTACGAAATGCAACATGCGCGTTGACTCACTCTCCTCTCGTATGGATGCTTTGGAACGTGCCGAGCTGGAAGTCAAGTCTAGCCACGGCGCGGACCTCGAACAAGAGATCAACGGTCTTAAGATGGTTATCAATGACCGTGATCAGGATATCTTAAGCAATGACATCGAAATATCAGGGATACCGGAAGAAAATAGCGAACGGGCATTACACCTAGCTCTGGCCGTGTCACATAAGTTGGGGGTATCGTTAGAGGAGCAAGATATAGTGCATGCGGAACGCGCCGGGCCTCCGCGGCGAGGCGGTGCGCGGGACGGAGACGAGCCCGGGCCGCGCGCCCGCCCCCGCCCGCTGGTGGTGCGGCTGGCGCGCCGCGCGCAGCGCGACCGGTTGCTGGCGGCGGCGAGGGTGCGGCGCGGTATCACCACCGCAGACATGGGCCTGACGTCGCCGGCGAACTCATTTTATGTGAACGAAAGGCTAACAAGCCACAATCGCCAGCTTTTCTTCAAAGCTCGCACGGAAGCCTCGAGTATGAACTGGAAATTTGTATGGACACGAGATGGCAACATTTACGCGCGCAAGGAGCCCGGAGGTCCTAGGCATAGGCTGAGGACTGAAGGCGATTTAGCTAAAGTTTTTTGTTGATATTATTGTTTGCACGCGTTATATTTATTCAGCTGTTTCTGAAATACTGCTGCCATTTTATATTTCCAACTCCTATAGATTTCAATGGCTACTGGGCTGCCTTTTTCGATGGCCCTGGAAATAATGTAAAACTTAATTGCGTTCTCAAATTTGATTATTTATTCATGATTTGTTACTTCTGTTTGATATTATTGTTATCTTACTTCAATTTAAAGCCCTATGTAAAAAGAAACAAAATACAAAATTACAAAATATGTTCGTCTTATATTAACGCAATTCTGAGATTTTATTACAATTTATTAAATATTCTATTTGATTATTACAATTATATGCAAATAACACACTATACAACACAAAACTACACACATAATAATATGTATTATATGTTTGAACTATTGTCGATATTTTCTAATTGGCGTCACATAACTGTACTTTGCCGACTACTAAACCATAGTAAGTTTATTCAAATAACCTTCGCATACATAATACAATTTTTAAAAAATAAAAAAGTATCGCTCGGTTTATTGAACCCGGGATCTCTAGGAACGCGGCACGATGAGTTTCTCGTGGCCATGTCACGGTTCAATGTTGACATAATGGCAATCAACGAGACCTGGCTGCGTGCGGGCGAGGAAGCGCGCGCGCCTGCGCCGCCGGGCTATCGCCTGCGCCACGTCCCGCGCCCCGCGGACGTCCGCGCTCGCGGCGGCGGTGTCGGGTTCTGCCTCAAAGGCCGATTCAACGCGCGCGTGCTTCCCCACCCTCCCGCCGTGTCCGTAGAGCAATTGTGGTTGGGCCTCAACATTAATAATACAAAACTGGCGATAGGGACCGCCTATCGACCACCGTGGTTAAATCCTGATATTTTCATTGACGCCCTCACCGATTCTGTTTCGGCACTTGGAGAATTTGACAACATAATATTGATGGGGGACTTTAATATTAACCTTTTGGATCTTAATACATGTAACTCAAAAAAAATGATAGAGTTCCTTACCTGTATGAATTTCACACAGTATGTTAATCAACCAACTCACTTTAGGGAGCACAGTGAAACCTTAATAGATGTCATATGTTCAAACATGGCCATTAGCAAAGTAAGTATAAATTACATTCCCACTCTTAGCAGCCATGCATTGCTTACTTGTGAAATTAATATAAGGAAGCAAAAAAGCTCTCCCAGACCGTTGATATATAGACCATTAAAAGACATAGACGAGAAACACTTCAACAGTGATATTAAGGCCATGGCACAGAAATTGCGATATATCATGACTGGGAATGTGACTGAAATGGTTGAGACACTTAATACACACTTGCTTATGTTGTTTGACGTTCATGCTCCCCCTAGACGAACTCTTATTAAAGAGCATTCTTACCCGTGGATCACATTTACTGTTAGGAAGATGATGAAATTACGGGACGAAGCTTATTCCAGATTTAAGGTAACTAATCTTGATTCTCATAAAAAATACTACAAAGATCTGAAGAATATAGTGAATGTTGCCTTGCTTCGAGAAAAAACAGCCTATTTTAATCGGAACATTAACTTTATGAAGAATCCTCGTAAATTGTGGAAAAATATTAAGAACAATGTTGCGAGCTTTAAAAATAGTGATTTCCAACTGCCTACTTCCATAAGTAACCCTGAAAAAATTAATGAACACTTCCTTGATCTTCCTTGTAATAAACCACTGAAACTTTCTCATCTGACTTATTACGAATTTAACAGAACTGAAGCACAAGTTTTTAGCCTCAAACCTGTTAGTGAAACACTGGTACTTAATATCATAAAGTCTATTAAAACGCATGCACAAGGTGACGATAGTCTTAATATAAATATGATCTCACTAACTTTACCCGCCACATTAGAAGCAATTACAGCTGTAATTAATAAATCACTGGTGACTGGTATGTTCCCTGATCAATGGAAGGTTGCCGTTGTCAAACCGATTCCCAAAACACATAATCCCAATAGCTTCAAAGATCTTCGCCCGATTAGCATACTTCCAGTCATGTCGAAAATCATAGAAAAAGTAGTCAGCATGCAACTGTGTGACTTTCTTGAGGCAAACAACATCCTGCCGAGAAAACAATCGGGTTTCAGGAAGTCTCACAGCACTGCGACCGCACTTACAGATGTGGTGGATGATGCACTGGCTGCACAAGATGTAGGCAAAGGTACGTTGCTGGTATTGCTTGATTTCTCTCGTGCATTCGATACCATAAATACCACTCTTCTTTTGTCGAAAATGGCGTTCTACGGATTTGATAGTACAACCTTGAAATGGTTTGATAGCTACCTTAGTGAACGTAGACAGTATGTAAAACTTTGCAATGATGATGATACAGAATTGGTCTCTAGAACATTGCCAGTCACTAGTGGGGTCCCTCAAGGATCAATACTGGGACCAATTTTGTTCAGTCTTTACAGCGCAGATGTCATCAGTCAAATAAAACACTGTAATTATCACATGTATGCAGATGATATTCAGCTATATATTTCGTTCAAAACAGCCGAAACAGCGGAGGCTGTAGTCAAACTTAACGTAGACTTGGAAGGTATAAGCGACTGGTGCGACCGGAATTCTTTATTGATAAATCCTTCCAAATCAAAATTTATGTTGCTAGGTACACGGAAACAAATAGTTGCCATAGAGGCGTTTAACCCGCTGGTTTCTTTAGGTGGTACTCGTTTGGAAAGGGTTGCCGAAGCTCGGAATCTAGGTCTTATATTTGATGAATGTCTTAGATTCGAGAAACATATATCGGAGACCATGCGTAACTGTTTCTATCGCTTAAAAGTATTGTACAGAATTCGTAAATATCTGTGTGTTGATATGCGTATAAAGTTATGTGATGCGCTGGTGCTCTCTAAACTTAACTATGGTGATGTGGTTTATGGCGGGCGACTGTCGTCTCGGACTCAGAAAGTGGTGCAGCGTATTCAAAATGCATGTGCACGGTTTTGTTTCCCTATCCCCCGTCGCACCCACATTACCCCGTTTTTAAATGAACGAGACCTCATGAACATGTCTTCTCGAAGACATTTGCATCTTGCCACCTTATTGTTTGGGGTACTAAAGAATAAAAAACCAGCATACCTCTATGACAAACTGAATTTTTCTAGTCGTGCTATCAGACATGCGCCACGTCTAACATTCCCACCACATCGCACGGTTGCCTTCCGTGGCAGTTTCCGTTTTGCTGCCACCAAGTGCTGGAACGATTTGCCACCACCAATCCGAAATTGTAAAACTGTAGCCACTTTTAAAACCCATACAAAACGGTTCTTAATTGCTACGCAAAAAAGCACTCAATAGGCAATCGAGCAAATACCTACACAAAATATACATACTCACTCACATACACTCACAGCACTCACGCCACACACAAATGTATAAATACCTACTCGTATATAATAATTGTAATAAACATAATATCCTGCCTATAATTATGTTTATAATGATAGTGTAGTTTTAATTCGTATTGTATCAATTAGTTAATTTTAAATGTATACCATTAGTAATAGTCCCAATGTAACTATGCAAGGTGTCTTAGATAAATAGTGCCATCTTCTCTGTATACCTCGGGCCTCACTGAAAATCAGCGTTGCGTAGTGTGCCCTGCGGTGCCCTACGTGACAACAAGCTGAGTGAGGACCCTTTGGCACAAATTCAATATCTCTGTTTTTAATGTAATATAATTTTAAGTTATGTTTTGTGCTAATAAATTCATTTCATTTCATTTCATTTCATATTTATTATAATTATTATTTAGATTACTTAGGTTTTGAATTGTACAATACATTATTTCTATTTTACTCTTCAGTTTGATGAGATTGGACACACGAGTCACATAACTACATCTGAAGGAAAACTAAAATTGCAAGTTGCCGTTGATATAATTGAAAAAGCACTGTGTAGTCAACAGCCTGTTGTTTTGGGTTGCGCTCAAACTGGGGTACGGCATACTTTACTCGAGGAAGTCGCCCTTCTACCAGGTAATAAATATACAGGGTGTTCTTAGCCATTAGACAAGATGGAATGTTGATATCCGTTAGGATATTTGAAACCAGTAGGTATGACATTACAGTTGATGTAGCCGTTACAAAGAAATAAAATATCCGTAAGAAATAGCCGTTACAAATATCACCATTGCCAAACCTATTAGGTATTTGAAGTTATACTGCCAGTACAGTTTACGTAAGTAAATATGCACATGACGTCACGGCGTATACAGTCCGTTTCTTTTTGTTACCGATTATTGAAACAAAATTCAATTTTATATTTTACATCTTTAGTTTACTGAGGGTTACTTAGGTCCATATGGTTATATTACAATGGTATTACATTTCTGAAATTACTGATATAAACCATCGATGTAAATTACAACTACCTATGTTGCTCCATTTGACAGGTTTTTAATACTCATTTCAACATTGTGTCTTTTCGGTCGCATCGTTTTTGATACTCTATGCACCTAAGAGTTAATGAACGTAATTTTCGTAATTTAATGGGGTATGAATAAAACTACTACTTGTATTGTACTCCAGGTATCAAAATTACAAGCGACACGGATCAGTGCACCACTTTAGAGCAAGTTGGACTTGACCAAGGACGAGCACAGGAGCTGTGTCATTTACTAGAGGAGAAATTTAACCATGTAATGCCAAAGGAATCACTTCCTGGAATGACAATTAAAGAGTACGTCCAAATAAATATACCTACGTATTACTTTAAAGCTATTTTTGAAATGTAGGTATGTTGATTATAATCACTGTTCTTGTTCTGGTAGGTTAAATGATCTTCAACTGCAATTTATGGAAACTAACAAAGAGGCACTTGGACTAGGGGCATACTTCACCGCCATTGACGCAGATGAAATGATAACATCAGCAGAATTTATCCACATGACCACGCTTTTCCAGAACTTAGGAAAGGTAAGACGGCTGACAAATTGAACAGAGGCTTGACAGAGAGAAGTAACTTGTTTTACAACTTGAAACAATAAACTATCTTACTAACTAAGCACACTAGTAATTTGATTATTGAGTTAATTCCATGAACCACATTCTGTAATGTGCTACGAAGATTGCCAACCAAATTAAATGGGCAAGAATTTACTTTTAAAAAATTGCTATTTAATTTGGGAATTGGAATTGCTAAACAGAATACTGTAACTACTTAGTTAAGAATTCTTCTTAATTATTTACAGGGACCAGATGATATTGATACGAAAACAACATACTTTTGTATAGTGCCAGGTGTCGAAGGCTATTATAACAGGTTTGATGTGTTGTGCGAAAGACTAAAGATGCCAGCGCTGGTACTTAATCCAAGTATCGATGATCTCTACACTAACATACCAGAACTTGCACAAAAACTAGTTAATAATAATAATAATAATAATAATAACAGTGTCAAACGTGTTTGCATTACAATTTTGATATATTTTTATTTTATACGCGTTTTATACCACATAATTGCGAAAAAACCATCCCAGTGACTCTAACGATACCTAAGATGTTATTAATATATCAAAATAGCACCGAAAGTAGTCACAATTTCGCAATGGCCATTTTGACATTTCGTGACATTCAATAGTGAACACGGCTAAACGCGTAAAAGTTACAAATTGATGCAAACTAGAAGTCGGACTAAAGCGGAAACTACCAGCAGCGCACGACCTCCACCTTCGCCCGCCTCGTCCAGCTCTCCGTCCACATCGTCGTCGGGCGATGACTTCGCTACAGCGCCCGACACAGACGGATCAAGCGACGAGAGCGGGCCGCCGCCGCCGCCGCCGCCACGACCACCTGCGCGACGAGGGCGGCCACCGCTGCCGGCACGCTTGGGGCCCGCGGGACATCCTGCCCCGCCCACGGCTCCCGCTGCCGGTGGTGTAGTGCGTCGCATGCGATGGACTCAGACGATGAATGAGAATTGCATGCGCGCCTACTACGAGGCTACAGAGGGGGGAACCCGACTAACCACGTACCGTTCTAGGATTCTGCCTCTGTTTCAGGCTCTTGAACCCGCCATCACCGTATCGGAGCAACGACTAGCGGATCAGGTGCGGGTCATTCTACGTTCTAAACGTTTGGATGACTCGACACTTGATCGGCTTCGCCTGCAGGCTCTCTCGACTCGCGCAGCTTCCACCTCGGTGCGGGACCAGCCCGCCACGTTGCCGGATCCGGTGCCGACACCCGACCTGGCACCGGGGGCGCCGCGGGTTGATCCCAGTGCCGATGAGGATTATTTTGCGAGTCAGAGTGTAAGTACTGCAACTGATGAGCATCTGAGGAGGACTTTGGAAGAGGCGATTATGGAATATCGCTCCACACCCAATTCTAGGCCACGGTTACCACGCTTGCCCATGAATAGACGCAATCTAGCGTTAATGGGAGTCCTAAACGCTTTACTGGAGCCGTACATACGGTCCAGTAAAGATTTGGACGATACGCACTCGATCATGTACTGCGGGGCCATCGCGGCGTGCCGTGTTGCTCGAGTCAAGTTTCCGGACGCTGACCGTGCACCTAGGACCGCCGGGGGTGTCCCCGCATGGCAAGTGCGGATCGAGCGTCGTATCGACTCGTTTAGGACTCTCATTGCAAAGCTGATTTGCTTCAGGGGGGGCAATAGCCGCCCCCGAGTAATGCGCTTTGTGAACCAGGCATTCGCGGGAACGGGCATCATGCCCTGCGACTACATGGCCAACCTCACAGAGCGCATTGACTTTCTGAAGCAGAAAGTTTATGCATGGGCAAGCCGTATCCGCCGCTACAGAGAGCGTGTGGATCGATTTCAACAGAACCGCCTCTTCCAAAGTGACCAAAGGAAGTTATACCGAAGGTGGGAGGGAACCGATCACCATTTGTCCGACGCGCATCTGCCGGATGCTACTGCCATGACTGATTTCTGGCGTAACATCTGGTCGGTGCCCGTCGGACACATCGAGGGCGATTGGATGAACGTTGTTGAGCGTGAGTGCGAGAGCATCGAACCTATGGAGGCAGTTGCCATCAGCGCCGATGACGTAACTTGTGCCATCCGCCCTGCCCAGAACTGGAAAAGTCCTGGACCGGACGGATTGCACAACTTCTGGCTAAAATGGTTTCGGTGCTCCCACTCGCGATTAGCAGCGCAATTCCAACAAGCCCTTGAGCTTGGTTCCCTGCCTCCTTCCTTAACAACAGGTGTAACCTTCCTGCTCTACAAGTCCGGTAGTACCACGGAACCGAAAAACTACCGACCCATCACGTGCTTGCCTACACTCTACAAGCTCCTTACATCCATTTTGAGAGTAAAAATTAACACGCACATTGTTGCGAACAATGTTCTGGCCTCTGCTCAAAATGGATGTAGGGTTGGGTCCCGTGGTACTAAAGAGCTCCTCCTCATCGACATGACCATTTGCCAGCAAGTCCGGCGTAACAAAGGGGCCCTCTCCGCCGCTTGGATTGACTACAAGAAGGCCTATGATTCGGTGCCCCATTCATGGTTGAAGAGGGTCTTGGAGCTGTATAAAGTTGATGCAGCTTTAAGATCCTTTCTCGGCGCTTGTATGGGGCAGTGGACCACAGTCCTTCGTCAACCAGGAGGCGGAGATGACCCCTCTGGCCCGCAGGACTTCATAAGGATCGAGCGAGGAATATTCCAGGGTGACAGTCTGAGTCCTTTATGGTTCTGCCTAGCTCTGAATCCCCTTAGCACCCTGCTGAAGGATTCAGGACTAGGTTGCCGGCTTCGGAGAGAGGGTGAAGTCATTTCTCACCTTCTGTACATGGATGATCTCAAATTATTTGCGCCAAATAGCCAAGACTTGTTGGAACTACTGCGAACCACAGAAGTTTTCAGTAGTGCCATCAATATGGAGTTTGGTGTCGATAAGTGTGCGGTTATGCATGTGCAGCGGGGGAAAGTAGTAAATTCAACAAATTTACAGCTTTCTGAGACAATGTCGTTCAGATCTATCTCGGAAGCAGAAACCTATAAATACCTTGGTATGTCACAGTCTTTGGGTATTGAAGATATGGGAATTAGACAGGCGGTGAAGGAGCGCTTTTTCAGCCGGCTCACAAAAGTACTTAACAGTCTTTTGTCAGGAGGCAACAAAGTGCGCGCCTTCAACGCTTGGGTAATGCCCATACTCACATACTCCTTTGGCGTACTAAGGTGGACTCAGACCGAGCTGGACGCCCTGGATCGAAGGGCCCGTACACTGCTTACCACACATCGAATGCTACACCCGCGCTCATCAGTTATGAGATTGTACATTCCGCGGAAGTGTGGGGGCCGCGGCTTCCTAAATGCCAAAAACCTTCACAACCACGAGGTGTACAATCTCAGAAACTATTTTCTTAACAATGAGTGTGGGATGCATCGTGATGTGGTGGCAGTAGACCGAAACCTCACGCCGCTCTCCTTGGCAAAAGAGAACTGGCGCAGACCTGTGGTACTAAGCACCGAGGACCGCAAGGCGGTATGGAAGAGCAAGGAGCTACACGGGCGGTTCTACAAGGCCCTCACGGGACCTGACGTAGATCTGCTCGCGTCGGTGAACTGGCTACGATTCGGGGACCTCTTCGGAGAAACCGAGGGTTTTGCCTGTGCAATTGCTGACGAGGTTATCATGACGAATAACTACCGGAAATATATCCTGAAGGACGGTACGGTCGACATCTGTCGGGCATGCCGCCGTCCCGGTGAGTCACTCAGGCATATTATTTCCGGTTGTTCTCAGATTGCTAACACCGAGTACTTGCACAGACATAACCTCGTAGCCAGTATTATACACCAGCAGCTTGCTCTTCAATACGGCCTTGTGGACGTCGAAGTGCCATACTACAAGTACACAACTGCACCAGTTCTCGAAAATGGTCGTGCCACGCTCTATTGGGATCGATCTATCATCACGGACAGGACTATTGTAGCCAATAAGCCTGATATCGTGCTGGTAGATCGATCGCAGCGCCGGGCTGTGCTCGTCGACGTCACCATCCCCCATGATGAGAATCTCGTGAAGGCCGAGAAGGACAAGTCCAGTAAGTACCTAGACCTGGCCCACGAGATAACCGCCATGTGGGATGTTGACTCGACGATCATAGTCCCGATAGTCGTTACAGCGAACGGTTTAATAGCGAAGAGTCTCGACCAACATCTTAAGAGTCTCTCGCTAGATGGCTGGATCAAGGGTCAGATGCAGAAGGCAGTAATCCTGGACACGGCGCGGATAGTCCGTCGGTTCCTCTCTCTGCGGCCTTAACCACCGGCAGCTTGGGCCCGCCCCGTTGCCGGCGGCACCCTAGGTTAGGTTTTTTATAATGTGTTTATGTGTTTTGTATTGTTTTTGTATGTTTTATTGTATTTTACTTTTATAGACATTTTGTAAAAAACCTAGCCTAAGAGAATATTAAAATAAAGGGAATAATAATAATAAATCATTTATTTCAGACTACAATGGTCCACATTACAAAATTAAATATACAGACAATTAAATTAAATATATATAGACAATTAAATTAAATTAAAATTATCAAATTAAATTAAATTAGAAAATTAAATTAAAATAAAATTGTACTAAATCTATCTTAAAACTACTTAACATTATTGTTTACATGAATCAGCATGCAATGATTCATGTAAGGGCAGTCGAACCTGCTGGAGATTAGCTTCAGGATGACGTTAGAGCTGTCACGCACTCTGCTGAGCAAGGACGCGCACCGCCTGCGCAGAGCGGTGAAGAAGCACGCGGTGCGCGCCTCCGCGAACATGCCTGAAGCACTGCAGTAGCGTGGCAGCCCCAGCATCACCCTGAATGCGTCATTGTATTGGACGCGAAGGGCGCTCAGAGATCTGCGAGTGTGGTGGGCCCACAGACTGCACGTATAAAGCGATGTACAGTAGGCTCGGAAGAGAGTGATTTTTACCTCCTTTGTACATCGCGCAAATCTGCGGGCCAGCATGTTTGCTCTAACCGCGAGCGCCCTACGCTCCCGCTCAATGTCAGCGTCATCCATCAGGTCGTCCTTCAGCACATGACCGAGATACTTAAACTGCCTGACACGATTGAGTTCCACCCCATTCAACCTAATCGGGGGCACATTTTCAGGCAATTTCGACCCAGACCTGAATATCAGCACTTCACTTTTTTTAGAGTTGTATATTAAACCGTGGCTGGCCGCATATCGCTCACATGTTTCTATTAGTCGCCTTAACCCACAAACCGACGCGCTCAGCAACACCATATCGTCTGCATAACTTAGGTTATTTACACAAATACCATCTATGTGGCAGCCGACATGTTGACTACTGAGCGCGACGATCAGCGCGTTCACATAGACATTAAATAACTTTGGCGAAGTCAAACCACCCTGTCTTACGCCGCATTCCAACTTGTAAGACGTCGAGAGCTTATCAGCCCATCGAACATTATTTGTTTGGTTATTGTACCAATATTTAAATAAATTAATAACCATAATCGGAACTTTAAGCTCTCTAAGTTTGACCCACAGAATATCGTAGCTTACTAAGTCAAAAGCCTTAGATAAGTCTAGGAATGCGGCATAGACGGGCGTCTTACGTGTTGTATAGTACTTAACGACATGCTTAAGGCTCAGAATGGCTGACTCAGTGGACAGATCAGGCCTGAACCCGAACTGGTTGTCATGAAGTGATAAATATTTATCCAACTGAGCATTAAGCAAGCCATCAAGCACCTTAGCTATAATAGTGGCTAAAGAAATAGGTCTATAATTATTTTTGTCCGATATATCTCCTACTTTACTTTTCACTATAGGCACTACTATTGTTTTCATAAGGTCTATAGGTAAGTACGAGTGGCGAAGACACAGTGAATAAAACATTGCCAGTACTCTAGGAAGGTGTTGTCCGGCATTCCGAAGATGCTCGACACTCAGACCGTCATGACCAGGGGATTTTCCTCTAGACATTTTTTTGAGTACTTCTGCTACCTCACTGGCCGTAAACTCAAGAACTGAGCCTTCAAAACTAGCCTCAGTGTCGAGCATCGACGAAGACGGTCCCAGTGGTGACCTAACTTCAAAATGATTTTTGAATAGCGTGGCTATTCCTTCTGGGTCCGTAACTCCGTTGACGCTCACGGGCAGACCAGGCGCGGGATTTAGTTTATTTGTGCTCTTCCAAAAGTTCCGGAAGTCATTCCTCGAGTGGTGTGATGCCAGTAAGTCCATTTTAATTTGATCTTGATGGTTTTGACACCACCTTAATCGCGACTTAAATATTTTACGGCTTTTACACATAGCCTCGTATAAATTACCTGCCGCAGGTCTCCCGGAGTTGTCCCAGATCTGAAAATCTAGCCTGGCCTGCCTGTGCGCCTCACCGATATGCCTATTCCATCCAACAACACATTTTTTCCGCCTGGTACCGCTACTGTTACCTCTATAACTCAAAGTAGCTGCTTGCCTTAGAGCGTCTACAATATCATAATACAATTGAGATATAATTTCTTTGTGGTTATCATTACTACAATAGCCGGCCAAGCAACAGTCTCGCATTTCTTGGGGAAAATCTATTAATTTTAGCTTTTCATCGCAAAACATCTTATACTGGCTAACTTCATGCGATTCTCTGTGCCCCCATTTTACCTTAACATTATTGTAATAGTTAACATTAGGACAGTTTTTTGACCTAATTACGCCTAGATTTAGATTGATACACAAAGGAAAATGATCAGACCACACGATGTTATAGTCAACGTACACCTTCATAATAGCCTTAAACGCGGGCTCAGTCACCAAACAGTGGTCTAGCCACCTCCTTGACCCATGAGCATCACTTATGAAGGTGTACGTATCCGAAAATAATCCCAAAATATCCGTATCCGCAATAATCCACTCGCGTTCACAGCAAAAGTCAGATAACTCCGTAAAAAACAGACTGCTAGGATGTGAGTTCAGGTCACCAAGTATAAACACCGACTCGCAATTTGCATTATCTACGATAGCACTCACCGCAGCGAGACAATTTGTGAATTCCACTAAGTTACTGTGTTTGTCTGTAGGCATATACACACTTACACATAAAATATGCCGCTGGTCGAGCACTATTTTTATAGCACAAATACGCGGGTTATCACAGGCTAACACTGACACATCACGAAATATGCTTTTCCGCCACAACAGGGCTACGCCGCCATACGGTCTACCTCTTAAAATGCCCACACTTGTATCCACCGCTGAAGTACCCGTTGCGCCAAACTCGTCGTCGATACTATTTAAATACGAAACCTCCCCCGGCAGCAACCAGGTTTCCTGAAGAGCAACCAGATCAGAGGTCTTGCATAACTGTCGTATACTCTCAAGAGAGCGCTTCACATTCTTGCAGTTAAAACTTACAACTTTACTCACTGAAGTTATATCCATTATAATAATATATGTATCTACTCCTGTGTATTGGTTGTTGCAGGTCCGGATCTAGGGCTTGTAACCGCATCCCTAGGCTTGTTATTTACAAAACGTCTAAATATTATATCCTCGGGCCACAGCTTATCTTCCAGAAAGAGCGGTAACTTATGCGCGGACACGAAAAATCTAAACGCATTGTAATCGTTGTGTCTTTTGATGGAAATTTTATGTAGTTTGACAACTTCCTGAGTTTTCTGTTCGATATAATTGACAATATCGTCCTCGGCCGTGTCCTTGTGCACATTAGTAATGAATATAGGTACTTTCTTCACAGCAGCCTTAAAGTTCGTGTTCGACCCGCACGCTGTGCCTCGCTTGCCTATAAGTCGTTTTTTCATGATGGTCTTGCGACTTTCGACTTTTTTCCACTCATTAGAATTCCGACTTGCACCATCTGCTACATCCAATTTACATGGTGCAGTCATTACAATTTCCGATAATGTAAGTACAAAACTTTTAAACCTTTCCGGTTGAATAATTTTACCATTCATATAGGTATTCGCCACGAGAGTTGAGGTGAATGATTTCCCACGCATTAATGAATGACTTGCATCACATATTGAAGCAAATCCCTTGAAAAAACTTTTCGGTCAATCTTACAGTTGCAATTGGGTTTGCTGTCAGTACGAAAAATGAACACTAATTTCAAATTCCCCGTGTGTTTACATGACATGTTGATGTGTGCGTGGCCTCAACTCTCGTGCCAATATATAAGGTCCTAATTTATTAGTTGCAGATATTTTAACACATGATACTTTACATTAAAAGAATTAACTTTAAATATAAATTAAGAAATCTTTTCATGTAACTTTTTTGATTTCATTTTCCTAACAAAAAAAATAATTATAATATCGTCTGAAAAAAAATCATCATGTGCATTATCACATGTCACAATAACACTGTCTGTCATGTCATCAAACGACACAATCCAACGGAAAATAACATGATATTGACAGTCAAGTTTTTAATTTATCGACGTGAAGTGGCCAGTTCCAGTTAAGTGGTACGTAAATGAGGTACTAGAATCTGTTCAATAAGTTTTCATTTAATAATCACATAAATAGGGTGTTTTTACGTAGCAAATTTGTTCTTCCGTTTTCTCCAAAAAACATCGTAAAAGCTATAATGTTTCACGGTTTAATATACTCCAGATACCGAGTACTATCAGCTGTAAAAATATCTGCATCTAATAAATTAGGACCTTATAGTGTTATCGTATGAAATGTCATTATTGAGATCGTAAATGTCAGAAACGAGGTTTCTAATGTAAGGGGCGCATAGCAGGTCTTTATGTACAGTCAAGTGTAAAAATAAGTATCGAAAGAATCCGCTCATAAATATGTTACGACGGTCTTATTTTATTACCTACACAGAATTAGAGTGCAATGGGTCATATTTTTGACCATTTTTGTTTATTTTGTCATTGACTGTATGTATTGCTGCGCCAAAGTTTTGTTTAAGTTTTCAATGCAGAATATTTTGAGCACGTCATGCATATTGAAATATTAATTACATACCATAATTACCCGTTAAATCCGCAAGGGAAAACCTTTCCATGATGAGATTGATGAGGCGTATCTCGCGAATCTCGTGATTGTCGTTACGTGTAGGTAAATTTGTAAAAGTCTAAAAGCCCGTATTACCTATTTATTTGTTACTCATCAATTCGAAAATTAAAGCGAACATTCATATAATTATGTCGCAACATAATCTAAAATTGACTATAACTTCATTATTTTCTTAAATACATACATGTTTGTATTTTTTTAGTCCTCTTTTGAGTTAAAAAGTAGGATAATTTGTAGAATTTTATTATATTTTTAGGTAATGGTACATAAATTGAGAAACTCGGAAACATTTTACTTATTGGGATATGAGATGGGAGTTTTGGTAGCCTTGGAAATGGCAAACATACTTGAAAACTATGGTACGTAGTCATTAATGGCTGCTGATGAGGCTCATGAATGCTGATGAGGCTGATAAGCCAGATTGTGCCATTATGTTGCACTGTACGGGATTGCATGCTCCCACTGGCAGTATTTTGTGGTAATGCTCAATTGTAATTGTCTCGCTTGTAAATACCTACCTATGTGTCATGTAGTTACACGAAATAAATAAATTTATTATTATTATTTCCTTTATTGATCTTTTCTCTTAGGCTAGGTGTTTTATAAACATGTCTATAAAAGTAAAATACAATACAACATACAAAAACAATACAAAATATAAACACTTTATAAAAAACCTAACCTAGGGTGCCGCCGGCAACGGAGCGGGCCCAAGCTGCCGGTGGTTAAGGTCGCAGAGAGAGGAACCGACGGACTATCCGCGCCGTGTCCAGGACTACCGCCTTCTGCATCTGACCCTTGATCCAGCCATCTAGCGAGAGACTCTTAAGATGTTGGTCGAGACTCTTCGCTATTAAACCGTTCGCTGTAACGACTATCGGGACTATGATCGTCGAGTCAACATCCCACATGGCGGTTATCTCGTGGGCCAAGTCTAGGTACTTACTGGACTTGTCCTTCTCGGCCTTCACGAGATTCTCATCATGGTGACGTCGACGAGCACAGCCCGGCGCTGCGATCGATCTACCAGCACGATATCAGGCTTATTGGCTACAATAGTCCTGTCTGTGATGATAGATCGATCCCAATAGAGCGTGGCACGACCATTTTCGAGAACTGGTGCAGTTGTGTACTTGTAGTATGGCACTTCGACGTCCACAAGGCCGTATTGAAGAGCAAGCTGCTGGTGTATAATACTGGCTACGAGGTTATGTCTGTGCAAGTACTCGGTGTTAGCAATCTGAGAACAACCGGAAATAATATGCCTGAGTGACTCCCCGGGACGGCGGCATGCCCGACAAATGTCGACCGTACCGTCCTTCAGGATATATTTCCGGTAGTTATTCGTCATGATAACCTCGTCAGCAATTGCACAGGCAAAACCCTCGGTTTCTCCGAAGAGGTCCCCGAATCGTAGCCAGTTCACCGACACGAGCAGATCTACGTCAGGTCCCGTGAGGGCCTTGTAGAACCGCCCGTGTAGCTCCTTGCTCTTCCATACCGCCTTGCGGTCGTCGGTGCTTAGTACCACAGGTCTGCGCCAGTTCTCTTTTGCCAAGGAGAGCGGCGTGAAGTTCCGGTCTACTGCCACCACATCACGATGCATCCCGCACTCATTGTTTAGGAAATAATTTCTAAGATTGTACACCTCGCGGTTGTGGAGGTTTTTGGCATTTAAGAAGCCGCGGCCTCCACACCTCCGCGGGATGTACAATCTCATAACTGATGAGCGCGGGTGTAGCATTCGATGTGTGGTAAGCAGTGTACGGACCCTTCGATCCAGGGCGTCCAGCTCGGTCTGAGTCCACCTTAGTATGCCAAAGGAGTATGTGAGTATGGGTATTTTTTTTTTTTTTTTTTTTTTTTTTTTTTTTTTTTTTTTTTTTTTTTTTTTAATTGCGCTATTTTTTTCGAAACCAGTCCTCGCGAATGGTACGGGCGGCTGGCTTCAGACGTCCAGTAAAAACTATGTAGCTAAAGGTAAAATTTAAACTTCAAAATAAAATACATGATTAATGATAATAATGATATGTGATAGTTAATGTAGATGGTTAATGAATACGTTTGTGTCTATGTATCGTTGAACTTTTTAAGACTGTTAATAATGAATGTGGTGAATTTGCAAAATGATGTTACTGCAGATTCTTTTGTAATGACATCTTGAAGGTTGTATGGGTCAATTTTGAAGTTATGGCAGATGAATTCATGATCGAGACGAGGGTTGGTGAATTTAGGACAATGTCTGAGGAGGTGATCAATGGATTGTGGGGTGGTTGCGTCGCACGGGCAAAACGGGTCAGGAGTGATTTTAAAGCGATGGAGGTATGTTTTGTGATATCCGTGACCGGTGAGAATTTGGGTTAGGTGGAAAGTTATGGTGGTCTTGTTTTTGAAGTCGTGGATGTTGTTAAGGGTAGGCAGCCAGTTTTTCAAATGAAGTCCAGTGGTTGAGGTAAGGTAAAGGTTGCTATGTGCTTCTTCGGTCTCTTTGCGGCATATATTTTTTATGTAAGACACGGGGATCAAGTCGAAGTCTGGAGCTTTGTGAAGTGTGGCAGCGATTTTTGCTTCTTTGTCGGCTTCCTCGTTTCCTTCAATTCCTACGTGAGATTTGATCCAGCAGAAAGATATGGAGCCCGTCTGTTGTATCTGAATAATTTTCTTGTGGATGTTGTTGATGGTGCGGTTAGTGCTGCTTCTGTTGGCAATTTCTTGAAGAGCTGCCATGGAGTCGGAGTAGATGGTTGTGTTTGGGAATTTGTGAAAAACGCACGTATCGCAGGCTGCATCAATGGCAACACATTCTGACTGGAACACGGTGCAGTGTTTATGCAGCTTTTTACGCTTTATAGTTCGTTTGCCATTCGGATGGTAAATGACGAACGCCGAGCCAACTCCGCCGTCGTGTTTGCTGCCATCGGTGTAGATGTGATGCATATCTATTGTATTATACGCATCGAGGTCTGCTGCGTTATTGACTTTGTTGATTTGTATAGATATTCTTTGGGAAGGATGAAGTAGTTTTGCCGGGGATATTTTTGTATCTATAGTGTTATCTGCCGGGAGATGTATGCAAAATCCAGTACGTTTAGTTTTTTTTATTTCTGCGACTTCTATGACTTTTAGGTTAAGTGGAGTGAGGCCTGCTAAAGCTATGGATGCATTGGTAGGGAGCGTGCGGAAGCCCCGGATAATTTTAATTGCAAATCCTCTTTGAAGACTGAGTAGGGCGTTGGTAACTTTTTTATATTTAGTAGCACTGCTCCAAATCTCTGCGGCATACGTTATGGTGGGTTCAATAACGTGCTTATAGATTATAGATACATTCGTCGAGTGGACACCCCATGTAGGACGAATGTAATTGCATAGTTTGCCAAATAATTTCTGCGCTTTTTTAATGACGTACTCACAGTGACAGATAAATTTAAATTTCTGATCGATTATAACTCCGAGAAATTTGAATTTGTCAGTGAATTTCAAAGGTGTATTATTCATAAGAAAAGTGCATGATTTGGCTTTTGGAGTACAGGTTATCATTTGGGTTTTTTCTGGTCCAAATTTGAGATAATTATCTGAGCCCCAATGAGATACGAGTTCTAAAATGTGATTTACGTTTGTTTGTAATTGAGTGGCATGTTGAGCTGTGCAGATCAGGAGAATGTCGTCTGCATAGGCTTGGATATAGTTGCCTTCTGGGAGGTTACTATCGAGGAGGCTGTCCATAATAAGATTCCATATTATTGGTCCAAGTATTGGTCCACTTTGTTGCCTCCTGACAAAAGACTGTTAAGTACTTTTGTGAGCCGGCTGAAAAAGCGCTCCTTCACCGCCTGTCTAATTCCCATATCTTCAATACCCAAAGACTGTGACATACCAAGGTATTTACAGGTTTCTGCTTCCGAGATAGATCTGAACGACATTGTCTCAGAAAGCTGTAAATTTGTTGAATTTACTACTTTCCCCCGCTGCACATGCATAACCGCACACTTATCGACACCAAACTCCATGTTGATGGCACTACTGAAAACTTCTGTGGTTTGCAGTAGCTCCAACAAGTCTTGGCTATTTGGCGCAAATAACTTGAGATCATCCATGTACAGAAGGTGAGAAATGACTTCACCCTCTCTCCGAAGCCGACAACCTAGTCCTGAATCCTTCAGCAGGGTGCTGAGGGGATTCAGAGCTAGGCAGAACCATAAGGGACTCAGACTGTCACCCTGGAATATTCCTCGCTCGATCCTTATGAAGTCCTGCGGGCCAGAGGGGTCATCTCCGCCTCCTGGTTGACGAAGGACTGTGGTCCACCGCCCCATACACGCGCTGAGAAAGGATCTTAAAGCTGCATTAACTTTATACAGCTCCAAGACCCTCTTCAACCATGAATGGGGCACCGAATCATAGGCCTTCTTGTAGTCAATCCAAGCGGCGGAGAGGGCCCCTTTGTTACGCCGGACTTGCTGGCAAATAGTCGTGTCGATGAGGAGGAGCTCCTTAGTACCACGGGACCCAACCCTACATCCATTTTGAGCAGAGGCCAGAACATTGTTTGCAACAATGTGCGTGTTAATTTTTGCTCTCAAAATGGATGTAAGGAGCTTGTATAGTGTAGGCAAGCACGTGATGGGTCGGTAGTTTTTCGGTTCCGTGGTACTACCGGACTTGTAGAGCAGAAAGGTTACACCTGTTGTTAAGGAAGGAGGCAGGGAACCAAGCTCAAGGGCTTCTTGGAATTGCGCTGCTAATCGCGAGTGGGAGCACCGAAACCATTTTAGCCAGAAGTTGTGCAATCCGTCCGGTCCAGGACTTTTCCAGTTCTGGGCAGGGCGGATGGCACAAGATACGTCATCGGCACTGATGGCAACTGCCTCCATAGGTTCGATGCTCTCGCACTCACGTTCAACAACGTTCATCCAATCGCCCTCGATGTGTCCGACGGGCACCGACCAAATGCTACGCCATAAATCAGTCATGGCAGTAGCATCCGGCAGATGCGCGTCGGACAAATGATGATCGGTTCCCTCCCACCTTCGGTATAACTTCCTTTGGTCACTTTGGAAGAGGCGGTTCTGTTGAAATCGATCCACACGCTCTCTGTAGCGGCGGATACGGCTTGCCCATGCATAAACTTTCTGCTTCAGAAAGTCAATGCGCTCTGTGAGGTTGGCCATGTAGTCGCAGGGCATGATGCCCGTTCCCGCGAACGCCTGGTTCACAAAGCGCATTACTCGGGGGCGGTTATTGCCCCCCCTGAAGCAGATCAGCTTTGCAATGAGGGTCCTAAACGAGTCGATACGACGCTCGATCCGCACTTGCCATGCGGGGACACCCCCGGTGGTCCTAGGTGCACGGTCAGCGTCCGGAAACTTGACTCGAGCAACACGGCACGCCGCGATGGCCCCGCAGTACATGATCGAGTGCGTATCGTCCAAATCTTTACTGGACCGTATGTACGGCTCCAGTAAAGCGTTTAGGGCTCCCATTAACGCTTGATTGCGTCTATTCATGGGCAAGCGTGGTAACCGTGGCCTAGAATTGGGTGTGGAGCGATATCCCATAATCGCCTCTTCCAAAGTCCTCCTCAGATGCTCATCAGTTGCAGTACTTACACTCTGACTCGCAAAATACTCCTCATCGGCACTGGGATCAACCCGCGGCGCCCCCGGTGCCAGGTCGGGTGTCGGCACCGGATCCGGCGACGTGGCGGGCTGGTCCCGCGCCGAGGTGGAAGCTGCGCGAGTCGAGAGAGCCTGCAGGCGAAGCCGATCAAGTGTCGAGTCATCCAAACGTTTAGAACGTAGAATGACCCGCACCTGATCCGCTAGTCGTTGCTCCGATACGGCGATGGCGGGTTCAAGAGCCTGAAACAGAGGCAGAATCCTAGAACGGTACGCGGTTAGTCGGGTTCCCCCCTCTGTAGCCTCGTAGTAGGCGCGCATGCAATTCTCATTCATCGTCTGAGTCCATCGCATGCGACGCACTACACCACCGGCAGCGGGAGCCGTGGGCGGGGCAAGATGTCCCGCGGGCCCCAAGCGTGCCGGCAGCGGTGGCCGCCCTCGTCGCGCAGGTAGTCGTGGCGGCGGCGGCGGCGGCCCGCTCTCGTCACTGGATCCGTCTGTGTCGGGCGCTGTGGCAAATTCATCGCCCGACGACGATGACGACGAAACACTGGACGAAGCGGGCTGTGGTGGTAGTCGTGCGTTTAAAGATTCCGCCCTTGCCTTGCTTCTAGTGAACATTATTTGAATTATTTATTTATATTAGTATTTGTTTACGCATCTTGCCGAGATGTCAGCTTGTCATGTCCGGGTGAATGAATTATCATTAAATTCCCTCGTCGTGATGGTGTTTTTCATTTCCCAATATGTTTTTCACAAAGGGTTAACAGGACACGGAGTAACATATAAGTTGTAGACAATAAACGCGTATAAATATATATAATTGATAAAATAATTTTCAAAAGACGGCTGTCATTGTCAGCGGTTGGTTTTTTATTATTATTATTATTAGAGCTTTATAGATTAAGCTTTATAGTCAAATTGCTATAATTTTAAAATCTAACGAATATGGTAAGGTCTAAATTTATTAATTTCCTGACGCTCTAGATGTTTTTCCCGAAGATGACAAAGATCCCGGGATTGTTATTGTTGTTGTTGTATTCTGGCCATTTTTTCCGCAACTCGACATCAAAAGTGCCTATTTTGCGTGGTCCCAATTCTGGCCCAATACTTGTTAGGGACTTCACAAACACCCTTGAATTTCGCCGCAGGTGTATGCAGGTTTCCTTACGATGTTTTCCTTCACCGTAAAGCACTTGTGCATATCAAATGATATTTCGTACATCAGTTTTTGAAAAACTCATTGGTACGAGACAAAAGATCCCGGGATTGAAGGAATATGAATAGAAGCTTCTAATCAGAATCTTTCTTTCAGGATTGACAGGTACTGTCTACTGCCTTGGTGGAACCGCCGAGGATATTCAAAGCGCGTTGGAGATCACCTTAAGGGAATCAAAAGAACCAATCCAGGACGCCGTTCTGCAACATTTAACAACTCTGATGATTGGTCGAGAAATACCAAGGCTTACTGAACAACTACAGACAGCTGAAACCTGGGAAAATAAAGTGGAATTATGCGTGAACATGTGTCGCGGCAAGGCTCCTTATACATCTCAATTCGTCAGAGCCTATTTGACATCTGCGTACAACCGTATAGAGCTGACCAGAAATCATAAATTTAGACAACATTCGTTGCGTTCAAAAATTGTTATTCTACGAGCTGATCTGCCATGCCCTTTCAACCTACGGTCAATGACAGAATTTTCAAAACAACCGATTGCTATTCATGAAATACCCAGCAGTCTTTCTCAAGTTCCTAAAAATTTGCAGTGCAGTGCTATTATTAACAAAAATATGGGTCAGAGTGCACTGGACATGTTTAATAATAGAAATCATTGTGAGTCGTATATGGTAGGGGATCTAATTAATACGAAGTTCGTTTCAAACGATGCGCAATCGATACAATCAAGCTTGTAATATTACTAATTATGTAAAATTATCAATATACGAGTAATTATGTTTTTATATTTTTAAGGGAATTTGTATTAAAGGTCAAATAAATGTACTTTGCTTTTCAATAAAGGTCTTGTTTTATTTAAGAGACGACGTTGTCATAACTGAAGAGTGCAGCCAAATAAATAATTATGGCGTGTCACTTCCGAAAATTAACGTTTTAATAAAACTTTTCTGGCGTCACGTTACACCCGTTTTTCGTTAAAACTTGAGTGAAAATCGTTAAAGTATTGTTACGTTCGTGGGGTGGGTTTTCTATAGAAAATGTATGAATAAGCCACTAATTAAAACTGATACTTTAATTACTAATTAAAAGAACAAACACTTTACTAAAACACTATTAATCACACACTTAACACTTCAAACTGGTACACTTTTACACTCTCAAACTCGCAGTCTTCGCTCTTAATGTTAGCTCTTCGCTGTCTCACTTGAAACTACCCCTTGGCCGGGACATGCTGGGTTTATATACCAGCCACTCAAATCTACAAAGTGCTAGATGATTCGACTCCAGAAAGTTCCCGAGTTAGGTCGGTCGGTGCGTCTGTGCGCGAACATTCTAGAGTATCGCTGTTCTCTTTCTACAGGTTTCTCTTTCACACCCGTCCAGAACGTTCTCTCTATAGCTGTCTCGTTCACATCCTTCCAGAACATTCTCTCGTGCTGTCTCTATCTAATAGTGCTTTCTCTTTCACTCCTATGGGAAATTTAGCTATATACCGATTTGTACTTGAGAGGCCCAAAAGGGGTCCTGAAAACGCCTGAAAACGGGTTTTCAGGTTATTGCGCCATCCGATAGAGGGTATCCTGAAACGGCCTGAAAACATGTTTCAGGCGCCTGAAAACGACGGTATCTGGGGTGAATATTTGATTTTGTAGTATGTGAAAGAGGACCTTCTGAAACGGCCTGAAAACGCATTTAAGCCTGCTGAAAACGCTTCTAACGTGTCTAAAATCATATTGGTAGTTTTTATCATGCCACCGGCGTAACAGTATAGGCATCATCTATTTATTACCTCACACCAATTTCATGATTTTTTTACCCCTCCCTCCCCCCTTCTCATAATTCGTCACAATTAACTAGGTACATCGTTCCCCCTTAGTTTGACGTCACATTTCCATTTTTAGTTTATGAAGGTAAAAATTACAACATCACTTTGAAACTAACTTTTTATTAGGATTGCTTAAAATGATTTATAAAATGAACGAAGAGAAAATCAGTAATAATGAAAAATACTAAAAACTTATTTTTCCTTTGTCAAAGGATTTTGTATACCTACACTTTTTCATGTTCATATATTCATATATGTGAGGATTGTGAGGTCACAAACATGAAACTCCTCCCTCCCCTTGTCACGATATGTCTCATTTTGTGGACCCCCTCCCTCCCCCTTGAGGTGTGATGTAATTAATGTAATGGATGATCCCATAAATCAATTTAACACAGGTACAGTTGGGTTCAAAATTGCATGGACAGTTTATGAATGAATTCATTCATAAATCGTCCATGCAATTTTGAATGCCACTGTACACGTAGGTAAAATCATAAAAAATCTGTCCAATTGAGAGCCTCCTCGTTTTGAGGCTTCGAAATCGGTTAAAAACAAAGAATCTATAAACTTTATTATGCACAACTGAACAATCGATATTAAACATGTGACCGCTCCAAATATTCATGAGCTCATTACGTAATTCAATTATCTACATGCATCCCAGCCCCTGGAAAAAACAATTGTATTCCTACGAGCATAATGAATATAACCACTTTTATCCAATGTAGGTATGTAGGTATACATGACTGTCCTAACACTCGTAACTAAGTAATAAATTATACAGGGTGGCTCACTCAAATCGGTCAGTATAGGAGAGTCTGAAACTATAAGACATACGAACTTTTATTCTTAGGAACCAAGTTATGTATTTTAATAAAAAGAAAGCTAGACAGCGCGAGAATCTAAACCAGTTCTTTTGAAAAAATATATTTAGGTAGGTTAAGCAGTGAACGTCTCTATGAAACATGATGTTTACAAAATGACAATTAATATTAATTAACAATTTACATCTTTATGTAATCTAATTCACATGTTTATTTTTTTCAAAGCAACCGGGTTCGATTCCCCAGCTGGCTACAGTTTATTTTAAGCTAGTATTCTCTTGTAGGGTGATACGTACATTTTTTTTAATAGATAGATTCATTACATGTAGATATTAAAAGAACTAAGAAATAACTGCTTGTGTAAAGATAAACGCACAAATAAATGCCCTCACGGGGATTAGAACCCGAAACTCCACAGCTCTGTAGGCAGTGTCACTAAGCAACTAGGCTACAGCAGCCACATATAGGTACATTTCTTATTGATAGTTTTTAATCTCTAGCCGCCCAGAGACCTATAAAAAGGTCTCCTGAAACATAAGAAATTCTATACTATTTCCTAGAATGTCAATCCAAAATTCATTGGCAAATATTACTGTCTGGGCGGCAGGAGGTTAAATGTCCTACAAACAACTGTTATTAACATACAATTCACATGAAATCAATTGTTTGAACTCTGAACGGTATGCGGAAATCATTATAATATAAATTTTGGTATAAAAAACGGTGCATACCGTCGCACACGCTATAAAAATTCTTTACAGCATTTCCCGTAGACGATCGCTTGCTTGGTAAGCGTTTGATTGATACAACTTTAATAGTCTAATGATAAAATAATAACAATGAAGAAGTGCAAGTAGTACTTATCTGTTAATTACAGTAATTAATAACAACCAGTACTTGAATATTACTTTTTTATATAAATTATTTCCGTTATGTATATATCCAGATTTTAAAATGACTTAGTTTCTTAGGGATTACATCAACCTTCGATCTTCCAGTTGGCTTTTTGCGTTAAGCCCTTTTTTTGTTCCGGCTTATTTCGTAAAAAGTACCTATTAAATTGGATACTAGCTAACGCCATTTTCAATTCAAAGTGTTGGTTCTTTTATCGGTTAGTAGAATTGAGGGTGGCTGGCACTAAACCATATTTCAGTAGGTATTAACCTCTTGCGTGGCTTCAATATTTTTTCTAATAGTTTCTTCGCACCCTGATCCACGTTCGCCATACGAGGGCTTAAAACGTTATTGATTGCATGGGAAGTTTCATAGTAACTTAATCTGCTAGATAAAGTTGATCGGTCTGTCAATGGTAGTTAGTGCAACCCGCCCTTAATCCATGGGAAACTTCATATTATAATTATGCAGACCCATATTTATTTTAAGAAAATGGCGCCCGTACCGCAAGAGCCTTCTGTCGAGCTGATCGCAGCACCAGGCCCAGGCGACGCCCCACTGGCTCCGGACGCCGTCGTCATCACCGGCATGTCTGGCCTACTGCCAGACTGCCTGAATATCCAGGAGTTTGCTGAGAAACTATATAATAAGGTACTTATCCCAAATAAAAACTGAAATATCGAAATACTGTCCTGATTTTCTGGTACAGCTTACGAGTTTTTCAAGCGATTACTGATATCTAAAAGATCGGTAAAGGCGCATGTCTCCTTTGGAGCTGCAGGCATCCGTAGGAGCTAATAGGGTACCGTAAACACGTGTCATTAGATGTGCCATATTCCTTTATTGATTGCCACTTTTGGTGGAACAGTATAGAGACTAATAGAGATTAGGTATACAAGTTAAGTGACATTTGCAAAATTTTATGAGAAAAACTTACAGTACGAGTAGTTTTGTTGAATCAATTATAGGGTGATTTTTCCAAAAATGGTATGGTTTCCTGTGTAGGTTCCAGTTTTTGAAATATTATGTATTGTGCAGGAGAACTTAGTGAAGAAGTACGAACCTCGATGGGACTTCGAGCACCCGGAGCTGCGAGAGCACTACGGCCGGATCCCTGGCCTAGACCGGTTCGATGCGCAGTTCTTCATGGTGCACTACCGCCTGGGCAATGCTCTTGATGCCATGGGTAGGAAGGTGCTCGAGAATGCCTATCAAGCCATCTTTGACGCTGGTGAGTAGATTGTGTTTGTGGACTAGCTTAAGATGAATTTGTGAGTTATGAAATATACCACCGTGGAACATGCTGAGACATAAATATTCCACAACCAACCGACCGACCAGCTGCCCACTCATTATAACGCTCTAGATAGTCAGGTTATAACAAAATTTATTGGATATACAATTCGTATTTTTTGCATGTTTTGAGCTATGTAAACTTTTTACATTTATATTTGAGCCACCAAATTTTCCTGCTGTGTTGTATGTTTTTGTTTCTGTTCAACTTATCTAGGCACCTGGTGATGTTACAATATATTGCGTCTTATTGAGAGCCGTCGTAGTCAATTCAAATAAAATAATGAATATTATGTATCTAAATTGCCAATGCTTTATCATTTCGTCAAAAAAATACTGGTATAAAATGTACAGTGCAGATCTTATTATCCAGGAATCAGCCCAGCAGAATTAACCAAGAAACGAGTGGGAGTTTACATTGGTGTCGCCGCGACCGAAACTGAAAAAGGCTGCGCGTACAGTGAAATAGGCCTAGGAATTTTAGGGTAAGGGCTATGCTATTTGTACGAGTTTTAAAAGCAATCTTATATCATTTTGTAAACGCGAAGTTGGAATTAAAGACAATTTTAAAGTTTAAATTTTACTGCTTTATATGACAGTCGTGTTTGAAAAAATATTTGACCTGCAGAAAAATAATGTTTAAAGACTAGGCTGGAAAAAAGGCTAGGTGTACGCGTAGCGTTTATCAGCGCTGCACTGTATAGCGTCATATATTTTCTTTCATAAGGACCAACCGAAGTAAGCGCAGACCGGTCGAGCACTGATACCAACCTGAGCTTAAACCATTATATGTAATTATTTATTAATAGCACTTTAATTTGTTATCGTAAATTCACTGAATTGTCGAAAGACATTTAATAAATCTTTATCTTACGCAGAGTCAACCGCGCAATGATAGCCAACCGAGTATCATACTGGCTGAACGGTAGAGGGCCATCAATAGTGATGGATTCATCATGCTGCAGCTCACTAGCTGTGTTCGAAAAAGCATACCATGACATAGCAACGGGCGTGTGTGACGCTGCTGTTGTTGGGGCCAGTAAAATATTGTTACACCCCCATACTTTAATACATTATCAAAGGTTAGTCGATTTTCTTTTAATGGAAAAAATTAAGAGTGATTTGTGGTTATTTATGACTATAATAGTTTAGTTAGCAAGAATAAGGATTAGGTACTGCGAAAGTAAATTAAATACATCACCTAATAAAATAAATTATTACAGGACCGTACGCTGCAACGAAGACGGAAAAGTAAAGTGTTACGATAAAAATGCGGATGGGCTTTCGTGTTCTGAAGCCATTAACGTTTTTTTATTACAGAAATATAAAGACAGCAAAAGGCAAGTACACCTTTTTTAAACGTGCATTTTTGAGTAGGTACTTAATATGTCTACTATGTGTTTGATTGCTGTAAACAACAAAATACCCAGTTCCTTAAAAATATTTTTCATTTCAGGGTTTACGCTTCTTTATGTCATGCTAAAACTCAATATGGTGTGGTGGATAACAAAGATTACATGGGGAAATTCGGCTTCCAAAGGGACCCCAGATTCCTTGCAAAATATCTTCGCGACTTTTACACCGAGGCCGGCTTACCGCCATCTTTAGTAGAATATGTGGAAGGATTCGGCGCAGGTAAACTCAAGAAGAAACTACTTACTATACTTGCCACTCGTGTACGGAGCACGAAGTTGGTCTGCAATTCTGCATTCCTTAGTTTTCTAACCTTATAAAGTATTGTGCTATTTAATTGAAACATGTAACATACATGAGCCAGAAAGAAAAAAAATCTCCTTCCAATTCTTACCCTACAACACAGGCCTGAGAAGGATAATACCGGCAATAATCTAACGGGATTATGTTTTAAAGAATCTAATAGTAATTAACATTTCTGAACCTACATTATTATTTTGTGCTTTTCAGCCATACCAGAGGCTGACAAATCCGAGTTGCAAGCAATAGAAGAAGTCTTCTGTAAGGATAAGGATAGTTCCAACCCCTTGCTTTTGGGCAGCGTTGCATCCAATATTGGTTATACAGAAGCTGCATCTGGATCTTCAGCTATCATAAAAGTAAGTCAGTTGTAATACGTATAAAATAAATATTTAAATGTATTCAAATAGATATTTGATAAATGGTGAAAGTGAGTGTGCATTGCTAAGTGGCACTAGGTAACTAATCCAACAAACTTTGGATGGTCCGAAATGACCGATAATACCGTTGAATTTGTAGATGTCACTTATTCTTGCATGAATATTCATATCAGAAGTCAGTCATTCTTTGTTTCCGTATTAACTACTACTAAGTTATTAACCTAATGAAAACTCTATAGCGATAGGATATAACTCTTTCAATAGGGTGTCCTAGATTACCAACACGAAAAGAGTTAAGACTATAGGGGTTTCCCCTCGCTTAAAAAAAATAATGCATATGAAAATATTTTTAATTATAATTTTCAGGTATTACTGGCTTATCAGAGGGGAGAATTAGCCGCCAATCTGCACTGTGACTCCCCAAGGCAAGACATACAGGCGCTACGCGACGGTCGCATTCACATCCCGAACGAGAATCATCGATTCAGGCGCTCCTATGCAGCTGTCAATGGAATTTCTGTCACTGGTGTCAACGGGCATGCATTGCTTGCGGGGCATTATAAACCAAAGGTGCATCATCTTTATGTAATAAAGCACATCAACCATAAGTTATAACACGAGCACACAAAACTAGTAGACAATGAAAAAAAAAGAATATTTTATGCCTTATTTCTACAGTGAGCTTTTTCTAAAATGAGTTAAGAAGCTAAACGCAAATAACCTGCATTCAAGTGACGGTACCAGGATATACTCCATGCTCCAACTATACATCGGCATTATAGACTAGACAACTATACACATTAGTTGACAAATTTATAGACATTACGAATAAACTAATGCCCCAAGCAATAATGTTTTGGGTATAGAAGAAATTTTAAAAGTTGTATATTGACTCTTTCAGGATCTCTTGCGTTATCACTCGGAGATACCATACTTGGTGACCATGTCGGGTCGTACAGAGTCTGCCGTGCAAAAGTTAATCGATAATTTTAAAGCACGTACAATTGATGCTGAAGAAGTTGCTTTATTCCATAATATTCACAAATACCGTATCAATGGACACTTGGCACGGGGTTTTGGAATCTTTTGTAAGTATTTTTGTTCTTAATCCGCCAAGGAATAGGAGAATCTATTGACGATATTAATTTAAAGAAATAAAATAAACCTAACATTTCAGCAACAAATGCACAAAACGTGACGTTAACCCACCGCGAAAAAACCGACTATTATGACGATGCCCAGCGCCCTCTCTGGTTCGTGTACAGCGGCATGGGTTCCCAGTGGGCCGGCATGGGCACGCAACTCATGCGCATACCCATCTTCGCCGCAGCTATCGATCGGTCAGGAAAACCTTTTTATTTCACAAACGGCATTATTTATACCGAGAGATAAACGACAACATAGGAAATTAAACAATATCTTTAGCCAATATCAACTATCCATCATCTAACGGTACAATTCATAAATTACATTAATTTTAGTAGCAAATACATCACAAGCAGTCAAAGATCATAGTCCTGACTGTCCTGCCTGATGACGATACTAAATTTCAATGCAACAGTTGTCTATGTATTTTTTAACTATACAGAAATGTTAGGAGAATAGTTAACTGCACGAACTGTGTGTTAATCCTGAGCTTTTGGGAAGTCTCTGTGATACACACAATAGGAACGGCTAAAGCATCTGATTGGAATGCTCAGTACCACTATGTAAATTGTATTTTTATGACTGTCTTTGAAATCTGACGCCTTCGTCAAGGTGCGAAGGTTGAACTGTCGAAGTTTACACGCCAAGAAAACTATCAAGAAAGGCATAGGTACATAGGTAGACTTGTCTTAGTGAGTATGATAATTACGAGTATAATTTCAAATGATTCATAATTGTTCTCGTTTTTAGCTGCCATAAAGCTCTAGAGCCAAAGGGCGTGGATATTATGCATATACTAACGTCTACACAAAAAGACATCTTTGATAATATCTTACATTCGTTTGTCGGGATTGCTGCCATTCAAATTGGGCTAACAGATGTTTTAACTTCTATTGGTTTGGTTCCTGATAAAATAATAGGTAAGTTAACTTTACGCTTTTTGTAGTAGCTGTATCCGCAACGCAACAAGCAAATGGGCCACCTGTTAGCAAGCAACTACCATTGCCATGCAATGGACGCTTGCAACTAACAAAAAGTTGCCCATTCGAAAACAGAAAGATTCAATTTGTCGACGGCAAAAAGGATGTATTCTCTTCTGTACTGACGAACTTACTTATCAGCAGAAACAATACTATGAGTTGGCTAGCTTTTATGACCGAAATTAAGGTTACCAGCAACATCACGCATAAAACATGCATACAATTCTCTCTTTATAGGACATAGTGTTGGAGAACTTGGATGTGCGTATGCTGACGGTTGTTTAACAGCAGAAGAGATGATTTTAGCAGCGTATAGTCGAGGTCGTGTCTCTTTGGAAACGCCTTTCATCGTTGGCTCGATGGCTGCTGTAGGTCTTGGTTTTGAAAAGGTAAACTTTATCGTATCATCAATACATTTCAAACGATTCCAGCTATGCTATATCTTGTTTGCACGGAACTGGTATTAAATGGATAGCCAAACTAAGCATCGCTTAGCACTTTTCTAAATACATTGTAGCCCCAATGCTTATTAATACTAAGCGCTGCTGATTAGGTTGTTAACTCGCCATTTTTACAGCTCATTATTATTCACAAATTGGCGGTTTTAACACGATATTGATTTCCATTTAAGCTGATCTTTAATTAAACTTGATTTTCCCAAAAACATGAAACAATAAATTTCTAACAATGTTTATTTTTATATATTCTTAATTTCTGACTTATTAAAACAAAGTAAACATACCGGTATCGGTACTCGTAAATATTGATATGGTGTCGATTTCTTAGATTTCAGCTATTTTGCCACCAGAGATTGAAGTGGCGTGCCACAATGGACCCGACTCTAGCACTATCTCAGGACCGGTTACTATAATGCGCGAATTCGTCGCTCAGTTATCGGCAAAAGGCATATTCGCAAAGGAAGTACCTTGTTCCAATATCGCGTATCATTCACGATATATTGCTAAAGCAGGTACCCAATATTTCCAAATGTCATGATATATCTTCAACTTCCTTAATTATAACGTTGCCTATCTAGGCTAATGAGAAATACGTAATAAAAAGTAATGTTATACTAAAGAATTTTAAACTATAATTTGGCATGGACATTTGGATGCTGAAGTTTCGGTTGATTTCATACCGAACGTCTCTAAGCATTCCTAATGATATTTCAAATTTATAAAAACAACATGTTTAAAAATCAGTACAATGCAATGCAATAATATTGTACACCAATGAATCACCTGTATATTATTTTCAGGCCCTGGACTTTTGAAATATTTGAGCGAGACTATAAAGACTCCCAAACTGCGCAGTGAACGCTGGGTTTCTACATCGGTGCCACAGAACCGATGGCAAGAGGATGCTGCGAAGTATTCTTCAGCGGAATATCACACGAATAACTTACTGGTTCGAATATTTTGTGTCTTTTGTTATCGTTTACTATGAATATCATTATCCTACCTATTATGACGGTTTAATTCAACTATAATTTTCATTTCACGTTTCACTAATCTAAAATGACGTGAAAATACTGAAAATCCGTGTGTTTTAATTTGTCACTGAGAGTCAACAAAGCTATTAGTCTTACAATTCCGGATACAAATAGTGTAGGGAAGAGTAAGTCTAATAATCTGGTTCACTGTTTGAAAATTTTAAACAGCAATTTTTATACTTTATTAAATATAAGTATGAAAAGGAGTTTAAAAATGTGACAAATTAGAGGTTAAGTATAACATTTTTCAATGTTGATAATATTAATATCATTATGTCCCAGGAAAAAAATTTGAGTTTTTAATCATTTCTCAGAATCCAGTTCTGTTTGAAGAGACTGCTCGCTTGATACCCAGCAATGCAGTGCTAGTGGAAATTGCTCCTCATGGACTTTTGCAAGCAATTCTGAAGAGATCACTTCCAGTCAGCTGCAGACATATCCCTTTGGCACAGCGAGGACACTCTGATAACACCTTGATTCTTCTTGAAGCCATCGGAAAGTAAGATCGTCTCTTATTTGAACATTTTACGTATGTTTAAGATTAATATGCGTACCTATTTTTATACGTCGATCGCATAATTAGAATACAAAATGGCAATAGAATTTAAAGCAATTGTAACACAAAATGCTTGCCCACCTTTCATGTCGAAATCGGATATTATAGGGCATAAAATTAGTAAATGAACTGTTCTGCGACTAGTAGAACACAATTATTTTATGAAGCCTTAAGTTTTTTATCGCACACAAACATCAAAATGCCTTATAAAAACACGATACTAGTACATTTACCAGTGGCCTATTTCACCATAATTACAAGTGTGACAATTGTAAAATATCACTGTTACTGACGTCACAGGCCTCCGTAGGCTACGGCTACCGGTTACTATCGGACGGAATAATAACGTTATTAAATTTTTAATAGACTACTTTTTATTTTCCGAAACCCGTGACAATTGTCGCAAGGTTTAGTACAATTCTCATTTAATCTTGACATAAGGTTCGGCATTTATGTCGGAATTTCGCTACAATTGTCGTGTTTTTGTGACAATTGTAATTTTGCGTCGCATAAAGTAGTTATTTACTGCTGATTTATTAAAGTTCCTGCAGTAAATTTTATGTTGGTGGCAAACAAACGCACGGCCCTTCCGATGGTAAACGGAAAGTGTAGCCTATAGACGCCCCAGATTGGAGAAACAGTAAATTTACAATTGTAGCACTTGTCAATGTGGTGAAATTGGAGCCAGGCCTGCTACCGCGAACACCGAAGTTCGCAAATTTCGAGGATTTGTCTTTGTCCCTCTAACGAAGTCGTCATTAGACTGACAGAAAAATCCCCGCAATTTGCCAACTTCGGTGTTCGCGGTAGCAGGCCAGGTCATATGATGTTAATAATTACATAAAATATATTTTTTTTATGATTTAAAAACACTTTATTCATTAGATAAATAAAATAATTACATAATAAATAGGTAAATAAAAAACCTTATAAATAACACTAAATTTTAACTAAATAAACATAAAATACATCTTCTCGTAAAAAATGGGGCCCCCTTGGCATGGTGCCGAGGATGCTGGCAGCATTTCCCCGCTGTATGGCAATACTAATCATAAAATATTGAATAGTATGTACATAAAGAGCGTAAAACATTTTAAAATATTAATGTATATATCGAGGTTTTTCTAAAAAACCGGTTCCGATCCCTGTATTATATTATACAATTTTAATCAATTTTGTTGCCACCTGGTCATGCCCGTGATGCGAATAAATGTTCCCAATTTCCATTACAAAGGTTAGTTTCCTATTTCAAGATTTCATGAATTTTCAGGTTATATATGAATGGCTATGACGCTGACATTAGCGCCTTATATCCTCAAGTAGAGTTTCCTGTATCAACAGAGACTCCTTCTTTATCTCACTTAGTAGAATGGGTTTACGCTGACCATTGGTAAGTGAAGCGAATACTCACATTTTTAGGGTTCCTTTGTAAACTAGGAACCCTTATGGTTTCGCCATGTCCGTCCGTCTGTCTGTCCGCAGCACTGTCAGTGGCCGTTAGTACTAGAAATATGCGATTTGGTACAGATATACATATTAATGACACCGACAAAGGGATGGTGCTCCCCTACTCGTAAAGAGTGGATGATTTTTTTTATTGTTCTGTAATCCTATAGTGTATGATATTGTTGAATAGGTCTTTGAAAAATAATAAGGGCCTTGAAAGTATTTTAAAGGTCAATATTTAAGGAAATAACCGCTCAAGAATAAAAAAAATGTGGTGCCCCTTGTAAGTTTTGATCCGTGGGTCAAAAAATATTGGAAAAAATCATGAATGGTTTAAAGAATACTTCAAAAAAACCTATTTCGACCACAATCGTCCCAGCCGTTTTTGAATAACTACGGAACCCTACACTGAGCATGGTCTTGGCCGGTATTAATATTGATCACAATTCGATCATATGCCAGTCAGACGGAGATTACCTATCATAAGTATCGCGTGTTGAAAGTTAATCCGCTTTTGAGAATGTTTTTATATTAAAATACGACGCTTCTTTGTGAATTTCCGTTTGCAGGAAATTATGTCTTTTTGTTCCTGTGGATCGTCAATATTCAATGGTACATAAACCTATAGTCTCAACCTACGATGACGAATACAATTATTTGGCCGGACATGTACTTGAAGGTACCGAAGTATTTTCCTGCCCTAACCAAATTAAAATACTTTCCTGCACAAATGATCAAATTTTCAATCATAAGTTTATTAGTGACAGATTTTTTCCCGTTCCGTAGTTCTACATTAATAACGATAACTCATTACAAATGATTTTCTAAACAAGTTATGACCACTCCTCCACTCCCACTCCCAATGAGACCACTATTATCCATTTAAAATTTAAACTAACACCAGCTTATGCTATTCTAGGATCAAGAACATTCCCGTTTGCAGCAGCTCTAGTATTGGTTTGGGATACTCTAGCGATGGCTTTATCTAAACCACAACGTACTGTGCCTGTAAAATTATCCGATGTACATTTACACGTGCAGCCGCTTTTATCAGACTGTAAAGCTCTTCATTTAACCGTTGCTTTGCAGAAAGGAACTGGCCATTTTGAGGTACGGAGGATTCTCGATCGTGTGACTCATGTTATAGAATAGAAATAGAAAATGTTATTGATGCAATGATTCTGTATTCCAGGTTTCATATGAACATGGTCTGGTTATAGAAGGATACATTGCAGCCGTGGGTCATAATGTAATTGATTTTGAAGGTGTTGAAAAAGATTCATTGGTTATAGCGTCGCAGGATATTTATAAGCTATTCCACGAAAAGGGATATGATTATAAGTAAATGCCACAATATAAAAATAATAATTTGTATGTTTATATATCGATATGAATTTGTATTCTCGTTTGAATTTTAGGGGGGAATTCCGA
>JALPQI010011326.1:0-38331 GCA_025490895.1 Thaumatotibia leucotreta | reverse complement strand
CCGTACATAAATTTCTGAAAAACTCATAGCCAGGATTTTACCAAACGCTTAAACCACTGAGCCACCTCCGCTTTTTTAAATAATAAAATAATAATTTATAAGTATAAAAATATTATCTGCATAATTAAACTGAGTCTGATTGTACAATGATTTACCCACCGAGCAGGTCTTACGCTGGCATGTTTCCTAACATTGCGTGTGAGTAATTAGAAGAACATATTGAGAGCTAAAAAGGACAGCTATTAAAGACGAGGTAACGGCCCTTAGAATTAATTTTAAAGGCGAGTGAGGCAATGCTTTGGTTAAAACATTATCTTAAACATTATTAATGTATTATGTCTCTCTTAAGGTAAGAGATAATTTCGACTCGGTATTACGATACAACCAGACACGTATTTGAAAACCACAATATTATTGCCTACCCCCTTATTCATAAACATCTCCTAACTAAAGGTGCATGCAGACCAAAAGAGCATTCGCTGTTCTATCCCCCTACTCTACGAAATTCGATCGTTACACAAAACGTGATTCGTTGATTTCGTAGAGTGGGGGATAGAACAGCGAATGCTCTTTTGGCCTGCATGCACCTTAAGCAAGTTGATAAGTATTGTATGTCCCTTCCGCTCTTATAGTCATATTAATAAGACCGAAAGAGACAAACAAAACTTAGCGGCTTACTAAGTTAGGAGACGTTTACGAATAAGTGGGTTAATCTGTAGAAAAAGTAACGATCCTGATTTATTTCCAGTTGCTCTTTCCGATGGACTCGCATAATTATCTAGTGTTTGACAGCAACACGCGGTATTTTTGCGACTACACCTCTTTCTAATCAATACAATCGAAAAGAGATTTTGATAAAAGAGTAAAAGAATATTTTATGAATAGACCATACTACTCTATTGACGAATACTTTGCAAATACACTTGACCTGACATGACCAATTAAGTAATGTTTTATATAATATACCTACTGACTTGTAAAATTTCTCTCATTTAATTTGTTTTCAATTATTTTTTCCGTATAATATTTTCTAATTCTAACATTGTTTAATTTTACTTACTTTTAATTTTCACATTACATGTGCCGTAATGTTAGTCTTAATAATTATTCTGTATATGCATGCATTTAATTATGTTCAAAGCAAATAAATTATTTGATTTGATTTGAGATGGGTAACCGCGAAAACGCCGTGTGTCGATCATCATAAATGTGAAGGGTCCACGGAAAGAACATGTCTAGTCAATAAAAATTACAGAAGGAAAAACCACCTTACTTTTAACAGAATAAGGTGTGAATTTGCCATGATTTCTTTAAGCACTGGACATGTTTTTTCAGTGAATACCTTTATAAGTTTACATAGAGAATGTCAGCACACAATATCTAAAACGCACCGTAGAATAGATAGTAGGTAGGTACTTAGAGTCGCGCAGAAGACAGAGGTAGCAAAACTATTGGGAATACTACCAATAACAATTCATTGTACATATTCGAGGATTAACACCCAATGATGAAGATTACCAATCAGTTACAATTTGTACTGTAGCAGGGTAACCTTGTGCACACTTGAACGGATTCCAATTTTCCGTCGAAACACGTGCCTGAACTTACGAAGTTGCTTAACGATATATGTAAATTCAAACTATACCTAATGCTAATAACATTCCGATACCGTTACTGCGATCTATTATGTGCTAATATAGTATTTAATTAATCACGAACCAGCCATAAATGTTAACATGTTAAATATTATGTCTACAATTTCATGGAATCATAAATGTTGCAATTTGTGGTTTTGTCCCCTTTAAAAAACAATATGAACATGTTCTTCTGTAACTTTTTAAAGTATATTTATTTTTACCAGTCCTAATTAGCTTTTTCTACTAGTCATATTGCTATTCCAGACAAAACCTAAGTAAGGGCTGATTTGCAACCCCTAGATAAAAATATTCTTTACTTACTTAAAATGATCACACTATCATATTCATCATAAGCAGACATAGAAGTCACGGTGACACGAACGAAATTTAGCTAGGGACTTCCACTCGATAATATACAGTATGTATCACATAATAGAGCAAAGAAAGAGACCTGTGAATGTATAAATCATACCGACCAACTTTTACTACCGGGCCAACGCCGAAATCGCGAGAATAAATTTGACTGTCCCATACAAAACGGCAGCATCCCACCGGCCGGAATGTATGAAACAACCAATTTTTTTTTCGCGATTTTGGCGTTGGCCCGGTAGTAGTAAATGGTCAGTATGACTTATACATTCACATGTTTCTTTCTTTGCTCTACTATGTGATACATACTGTATTATCAATAGGATATTTTTTCTTATGAGAGAAGTAACGTTTTTATTTAATTTTTTTTTTAACATATAATATTTCAGCCTATATAATGTCCCACTGCTGGGCACAGGCCTCCTCTCATATATGAGAGGGATTGGGCTATAGTCCCCACGCTGGCCTTAAGCTGGTTGGGATCTTCACATACACCTTTGAATTTCTTCGCGGATGTATGCAGGTTTCCTCATGATGTTTTCCTTCACCGAATCTGATATTCCGTACATAAGTTTCGGAAAAACTCATTGGTACGAGCCAGGATTTGAACCCACGACCTCGGATTGATAGTCATTTTCATTTTTATTTATATTTTATTTTATCATCATCATCATCATCATCATCAGCCTATGATAGTCCACTGCTGGACGTAGGCCTCTCCTATTAACTATGCGTATAGTATAGACGCATTAGGAGGTAAATGCCCACAATCGCCACGCTGGGCAAGCGGATTGGCGATCGCAGTATTGTATCCACTATTATGACGATGCTGCCCATCATCAATCTTTTATCAAATATTGGTCAGTTCAATCAGAAGACACTTCAATCCCTTAGTCGACTCTTACGACACCCGCAGGAGGAGTAGGGGTGGTGACAAATGTATTCTTAATGCCGTCAGCATGCGGCCATTTTATTTTATAATTTAAAAAAAACGTAGGTAACGTTGCTGGGTACCTAGTAATCAGAATATTTTACTTATTTTCTATTTATCCGCTGAACTTATCAGCTAATATATGTCATTTCGAAATGAGTATTCACACTCATAGAGATTTTTTTATATCGGTAGGAAGTCCTTAGTTAATTGACGTTATTGCCACCGCCACTTCTGTGTCTGATCATAAGTAAACACAAAGACTGGTACAAATGTATACTTACGGCCTGTTTCACTATCTCCAGATAAAAGTATCCATCAGATAAAATTGTCACTATCCTTTTCCCTATGCATGGATATAAATATATATAAATATAATATTATCTGTCCTATCCTTAGTATTTACCTATCCGTAATTGACTTATAACTATGAACAAAATTGAAATGGATTTATTTTACTTTCTGACCTTAAGATTTTAACTTCGTAAGGCCCACCATACTATTTTACCATACTATCTTATTTCGAACGCAATGTCGAAACCGACTTTATTAAGTTTGGAGTGTACATTGTAATGCACATTGGGCCTTACAAGGATAAAGCTCAACAGTCAAATCCAGGCTTTGTTCTGATACATAATCTATGTTTGCTTTAACTATATAAAACTGAATAGACACAATAAATTACATATACTACCTATCTACTTTACATGTGTTATAAACTGTATTATTTATACATAAATTGTTAAACTCTATGTTTATTACTGTGTAGATCATCTTCGGAGTGGCAAATATGCAAAATTATGGAGACAGGAAGCTATTATGCCACTTCATTCTGACCTCAGAAGCTGTTTTATGACGATTTTAAACTACTTATACAATGCACATTTTTTGCTAGTGTTGGTGAATAAAATGCTTAGCTAGTTCTTTTATGACGTATATACCATATACCTACAGAATAATAAATATAATAATATATTCCAGTTTCCTACATTGAATTACGTAACATAAGTAAAGTCAAAAATAGATTAAAAATATTGTTTCAGGTATATTTTGCATAACTCCCTAAGGAGATTTACTTAAAATATAACTTTAAGCCATGGCGTGCATACCAGTCTGATCAAATAATGGAAATCTGATTTCAAGATTATTTAAATTTACTCATTCCTAGGCTACAGAAAAATGTAAGCAATGACACTTTGTCTGCGTTTGATAAGGTTCCGTATAATAGTTATTGAACTCAAATCAATTCATAATTAGAATTATAAATAAATAAATATCTTGGGACATCTTACAAAATTTAACCTAGTCCCACGGTTCGCTCAATTAAGGCTTGTGACGTGGGTAGTTGGGTACTAGGCGACGATATATATAATAGATACTTAAATACATACACATGCATGACCGAGGAACAAATATTGGTGATAAATAAATACACAAATAATGCCCTCGCCGGAATTCGAACCCGGGACCTCCAGCTTCGTAGGCAGGGTCATTACCAACTAGGCTACGGAGGCTGAATTCAAAAGCCATTGTACTGATCCTAATCGTCGAGAAGCTAATAATCATCAAAGCTATGTCATTTAATTACTCCATGCTTATATTTATTACATGTTGATATTGACATTCAAGACAAACAACTACTTGTACTGTCACATGATATATGTATGATATGGATTTAGTTAATAGTTATTATGTAAAAACGAATCTATAATTAGCCTAATCGTAACATTGAAACAAGGCCTGCATGAGGTCGGCTGTTACGAAATATTGTGATTGAAAATCACACGAAAACAACAGATGTCATAATATCACATAATAATGCTAATAAAAATACTTGTTGACCTCTAATTACTTTAGCAAATAATTTTGGAATATCCGGATTATACCAGTAGTTAGCACAATTTGAAATTCCAGTGTGTTTTAAACTAAGAGAATTTGTGATTTTAAAACCTCGCTTAGTAGTTTTATTTTAGTAATAATTATTCCTTTGACATTAAAACATCTTATTACCTATAATATTCTAGTGTAATGTATAAGTTAGCCATTGATTTTTTTTACAAGTGTTGTTGATAAAACAATGTTCACTCACTATGAAACCAACCTATTCATCATCATCATCATCAGCCTATGATAGTCCACTGCTGGACGTAGGCCTCTCCTATTAACTATGCGTATAGACGCATTAGGAGGTAAATGCCCATAATTCACCTCAACAAATATAATTATTCTTAATATTAGGCTCGTGTCCTCTTTAAACATATCTTCGCATGACTCGCGTGCCGAAACGGACACATTTCAAAATCGAATTTTATGAAAGATGTTGCCGTATTGCAGAAAAATATGGTCACTTTTACTAGATACACAATTTTATTTTGATATGTGGCCGTATAACGGGCACGCGGCGATATTTGGTTTCAATGGGTGAACCCATTGCAAATAAGTTAAATCCGTCACTTAGTTTCGGTTCTATTTTCTATAATTTTGCAAGACAGCGCGCGTAATCGATAAAACACGATAATTTGCGAAACCGAATACCTTTAGCTTTTCTAGACATGGCCGAGGCTATTTTAGCTTGTCATTAAACGCATTCAGAAAACATAGCAATAATAATTAGTTGAAAAGTCTTTATCTAGGCCGATGTAGAGGCCAAGGTCCAGTAACTGCGTTTAACATGACTGCACTGCAAAGTAGATTTAGGTTATGTTAGTAACAATTTATCTTTAAGGCCACGACACACGGGATGCATGTGCAGCACGTGCGCGTGCGCGTGTGCGTGGCGTGCGCGTGTGCGTGGCGGGCGCGTGTGCGTGGCGGGCGCGTTGTAGATTATGTAAATGTCATATGAAATGGCATACCGCCTGCGTAGCGTCCATGTGCTGCACGCTACGCAACTTCTACGCCGATGCATCTGATGTGACCCAGCCAAAGTCAAAGTAAAGGGAAGGGAGGAAGGGGAGATACATTTTCGGATCAGCATATACTAAATAAAGATTATAAAAAAATATACCTCCGGTTCTAACTTAAGTTTTATATTTTTATCCGGCAATAGACTCGACGGGACTTTTTATTCAAATAGGTAACTAAATAATTAAATCTCACAACTAGCATATATAAAAAAAAAACTAAAATATTAAATTTATTTTAAATTCAGCCGAAATTGCCAATTTCGGCCAATTGGCAATGTAGACTAAATCATCTAAATATTACTAATAAAGTAATAAAAAGTCATATTAGGCATTATGAATTGGAATTATAATTCTACATCTCTCTGTTTTGATAGATATCTACTTTAAGATATAAATCATCACGGTTTGAACAAATATGTACCTATTACAAATTTATTTTTTTGGTTTAAATAAATATATAGCTTTAGAGTCCTATTATTGTAGCTTTATGAATGTGATAAAGTCTTAAAATTGTTTTCCTGGACGAGAAATGTAAATTAAATTAAGGAAAACTCTGAGGAAATCTAGTATAAATCTTTGTAAGAAAAGCTGCATTTTTAACCGTAACAGGTGCCGAGGCCGACTGGTGCTAAATTGACCGGCTTGGTTACTTAGTCACGAGAACGCAGACATAGACGACCCATTTGCGGCTCATAAGTTTGTGATACGGCGCAAACCTAGATCAAAACAGTATTAACTCAAAAAACATATTTCAAAAAAGGGAAAAAAGCCCTTGAGGTGCATTTTATGTAGCTGCTTGAGTTTAGATTTTATGAGCTATTTGGTATTTCTCATGCTGTTTCTACCAGATCGGTCAGAAAAAAACAATATTTTCATTCACTTTCGATCTTCTATTCCAAACGGTAAAGAGATAAACACTATTTTTCTCCTACTTGGGTCGCAGATTCGATTCCACGTTTATTTTTATGATTTGTCACTACTTTAAAAATACTTGTCGTTTGGATTATAAGTTTTTTTTAAGTAGTGATGATTTGTACCTAGAAACCATACAAAAATTCACAAATATAGAAATTAAAAATTTGTAGACAACTTTATAGCATTTGTTAGCACTTGAAACGTTATGGATAGAAAATAAAACATTTATGTATTTTCTGCGTGCATGGAATAGACACGAACTAAGGTAAACGTGGGTACGGTTAATTATTTTATTACATAGGAAATATATGAAATGTTCTAATTCCTCAATTATTTCATTTATTCACCGTGACCTCATAGTTCTTTAATGTGATCTTGCCTACCTTGTTCATGTTAAGCAACGTTTGTTATTGAGCTGCTGCTTAATTCTAAAGCCAAATTACAGTACCTATTAATTACGAACAAATAAAACATAGATCCTACTGTATACAAGGTGAAATTTTAATGGCTGTTTTCCGTTTAAGGGCTTGTTCAGTATCGTTTTCCAATCAGGTAAAAAAAGATAAAAATTGTTTCACGTGAAAAACATTTTAATTTTTTCTATGGTCTTTCAGGTCTTTCAAATTAACCGAAGCTCCATAGAAAATCAACATATTTTTTTAGAGATAAAAAATTCTTCTGCCTTTTTTCGTAACCGGAACACGATAATGAACATGCCCTTAAACGGAGAACAACCATTAGAATTTCACCTTGTATATAGGGTAAGTTGTGGATCAATGAAACAACTAAATTTCAAACTATTGTATCTCTGGTGTTTTTGAAGTTACGAGTGAGATATTGTGTTTGAAGATAAACAATTTAGTTGGCTATCAAATCGCATTCTTGGTTTCTACTTATTTTTAATAGTATCATATATACTATTAAAAATAAGTAGAAACCAAGAATTTGCATTATGCAACATTAAACAAAAAATGAGATTTGTTTCATTGTGTCCTCGTGCATGTATTCAATGAAACACCTGAATTTTTACATTGAAACAGATGTAATAAATCCAATGAACTATGAAACAGACTTAACCAACATTGGAACTGTGTTATATGTAACATACATATAAGTACGCTTGCAATGAATACAAAATAAAGGAAAGTTAATAATAACGGTAGGCTGGAGTAGGTTTAGTTTAGTAGGATTCCAATTTGTTAAATGATTAATAACTTAATAAGATCACTGAAAGATATATGAAACCGAAAGACTGTTTCATTGTATACAACCCAAGTTTCATTGTAACTTTACAATGTCGTCGATAACTGCGACATATTACAAAAAAAGTTATATTTTATGTGTCCTCGTAGTATGACTGCAACCCAGGCGAACGCGGGAGGGTCTTGGGCATCTCCACGATAGATATCATACACTTTGTGATAACATAAATATCATGTTGTTTTATTGTGTCCATATGTTTTATTGTTAAACATATTACTTAAACTATTGCCATCAATGAAACATCCAACTTTTTAAAGTGTCGTATCTCAGTCAATTTGAAAGTTAAAAATCGTATGTTTTGCCATAGAATAGACTAATAAACATAATTCTTTATGGTATGTAAAAAAGTGGCTCTAGTTCTGAAAATTGCGTATATATTCTTAAAATGTTTTTGAAAAAAGTGTATTGTTTCAATGTGTACTAATAAATAGTGTTCAGTGAAACACCGTGAGCTGTATCATTGTAAACTAAAAATATCACGGGTAACCAACATTGAAACAGAGTTACATAATCAGTAGTCAAACAGGTTATTATATATTATGTGGTTGTTCTTAGTAAAATTCTTGGGAAGATTAATTTATTAACGAATCTTTATGACATTGGCGCATTCAGAAATCGAAAAATGTTATGTTTCAATGAAAACAATCATATATTAATACAATATGTAGGAACAGGATGTTTTAAAAGATAAAAAATATGTTTTATTACCACTTTTACTACGCATATAATTTTACGAAATATTTAATACATAAATTTATAATATAATTATACTAGTCAACAAAAAAATATTAGAAATGTACTACTTAGACTCTCTTGTACCACCCGGGTTTAGCCACATAACCAGGTATTCACCAGCAGGAGCTAAAGTGTCCATTTTACTGGTCAGTGTTTAACCCTAGGTTATACAAGTAGGCCTTAATAGGTTGATAATGAGGAGCTAAACATGAAACATGTTTAAATTAACAGTCTCATAGAATAGTAACCTTTTGCAATTTGACATTCGGCGTACAATAAAACTATACAGTACACAACGAAACATGGACCTGTTTCATTGTACAGTAAGCTTCACAATTATGTGACCCCCCCGAGAAAAAGATTCCTGGTTCAAATCTCGTGACACACCTAACTTTTTGTATTTTTTTTTAGTATATCTGCAACAGGCATTATTTTGTATAGTTATTACAGGCATTTATAAATTGAATATGTCAATATAAAAAAAATGGCAACGATAAATGTAAAACAATGTTTGTTGCTTGTCTTAGCCAGAACAATAATTTCGTCAACTTATCTAGCGGCGACCTGGCTTAGCGGCTGCTAATATAGACTATGAAACGAGAGGTTCCTGGTTCAAATATCATGATGATTCAAACTTTTTTGTATTTTTTTTATACAACACGTTGCAATTTATTTGTGTTATTAGTTTTAGATATATTATGCTGAAAATATTATTATGAGAAATGGGTAATAAAAGAAAAATACGAATGTTGATTATTTTTTATTGGTTTATAAAAAACTGTTTACAATATCAATATTTCGGGTGAATTGGAATTATGAGAAAGTTTTATTCTATTTATATGATCTACCCAGCTAGTTGATCAGGTTTTACATATATATTGCTAACTTATAATGTAATTGCTTTTCATGAAATAAACATTTATCTATCTATTGTTATATTATACGATGTATCTTTAAGATAGATAAGCAAATATCCGAATTGCTTTAGCAACATGAATTATGTAAAATTAAGAAGTAACTACCTTAAAATTTTTAATCTAATGTATCAATGTTTTAACATTTCTCCGTTGTGTAAATAAGTAACGCTGTGGTTTATTAAAATAATATTGTTTTAATGGCATAATATATTTAAAGCGGACCCCAGGCTTTTTGAAGTGCGGTCACACCTACAAAGGCGATGCTGCAGATTTGCAGTGACGTGCCGTATCCGACACAGTTTTTATCGCAGACTGGACTGGAAATATGTTTTAAAGACGTTATGTGTTACAAACCCCACGCGGTTATTTACTTTCATACATTTCAATTCCGTACAATCACAGTTTTTTTAAGCAGCCGTGAATAAGAGTATGTAGTAGTTAACTAGTTACAGTACCCCCGAGATAACAAGGCTTCAATAGGTATAACTATTTTCATGCTATTCAAAAATAATGTCTTACAAAAACATATGCGTTATACCTACAGATGGTTACAAAAATCATCTTATCCATGTATAGGGTTTATCATTTTCGTGATCTTATTAGAAAATAAAGTATAAATAATATGTTGAAGACATTTTTTTTAAACGGGTTTAGCTTATTAATACGATCAGCTACGTATAATTATTTAATCCGCGTCAAAAAAAAATGTTTTCCAACTTTTCCTATTAAGTGAGTCGTGCACAAAAACATGCATTAATTAATTGCACAAAAGAATAACTTGCATAGGTAAATTACAATAAATTTTAGATTCGACCATGTGACATGCCAAAACCACAACGTTACTTTTCTTTCTGATTGAAATAACCTCAACGAAAACTTTGACGTTACAGCGAGAAACCACATGTTATCAAAGATAACAATATTCATCTCCTGCAGCGTCAGCACTGTAAAAAAATTTAAACACGGGCTTTCTCCACTAATGGGCCATATTCGATACAGGGAACTGTAGTTCATCAATATATAAATTTCCAATTAAAAAAAATATGCGTTTTATATGCACCGTTCTCCAAATCTTGGGATTAGCTGTCAAAGCGGACCCCAGGCTAACTGAGCCATGGCATAAGCCGGGAATAACGCAATGAAGATAATGATGACGCGTTTTATATACACCGTGGGCCTGCATAGGCCGACGGATTTTAACAGTGTATTCCTGACCACATTTAGAGACAATAATGTCGTATAAAATGTGATGCTGGTGATACAATTGTGCTTTAAATTACATATCTTTAAAATACCTACAGGGAACTGTTTTTGAAACCGTGCGTCAAATCTTTTTTTATTGCAAATACTATTTTCGGGGCCTAACTATTAGGGAAAAAACAATAAGTTAATATTTTGAACAATCTCACTCGTTCATAATGTTAACTATTTTATTTGAATAGGTATGTAATTGAATGCTAATGTGTCTTTCTAATAAGTTTAGTTAATTAATTTGTGTGAATACTTTTAAATTGCAAGGTTACTCCCATCATTCTATTTCTAATAGGTATAACAGATTCTAAACCTGTCGAGTTATTATCGACCTTAATGACATGAATAACATGTCTGACACGGAAGATTTATTCATTTGTTTTAACTTGCCTATGATAATTATTTCGCCAATAGTGGAGAAATACCTATAACACAAATGGAAGCACAAGAGTTAGGTATATTAATCACCCGCTTGAGAATATTTATTGACCTCTATCTCCTAGGTAATAAGGGTGATGGCTGATAACTACAGTTACCAGATGCGTGTGAGTAGGTAATTAATAGCGAAGAGGATATCCGTCACTTTCTACAACTTGCTTTAATCGGCTTTTCATACTCGTCACCATGTTAGAACAGGTATCCGTGTTCCTCAACAATTCCCAGGTCCGGTGAACTTCTTCATCTAGATTTTTTTTTTGATCTAACTTGGGTAGGGTCCCAGTTAAGCACCATTTGACCCCACAAGTTCTCGATTGGGTTTAGGTCAGGACTTTTCGAAGGCCAATCGAACACTGTAATATCTGTCTGAGAAGACAACCAGTTTTGCACTACATGGGACCGATGCACGGCACTATTGTCTTGCACTAAATAAATTTGGCCCTCAGGGTAGGCGACGCGAACTGATGGCAGCATTACGTCACGCAATACCTCAAGGTATCGTTTACCATTCATTCGGCCTCCAACTTCTACAAGCTCACCAGGGCCCATGGACGACATCCACCCATAATACGCTGAAAAAAAGTTACTCTGATAAATATCGTTTACCCTCTCATACCAAGCCATAACATAAAAAAATATATATATTTTACCTAACGTTATCCTTCCGCTTGTTCTAAGGTCTAGCACATTTTTGGGGTTGAACCTCTCTCCACTTCTCCGCCACAATATCTTCATTCTCCCAATCGAAATTTTCGTATTTTTTTGCGAACGTTATACGTGCGTTTCGATGTGCTTCAGTTAAACTTATTTTTTTGGCTGGTTTATAGTTGTGTATGTCAGCAGCATGAAGGTGTCTTCTAACCGTGCTAAGTGACACTTCAAAAGTTTCCGCAGTAGTGCGAGTACTGGTAAATGGAGCATCAGTATGTATTTTCACTATATTACGATGACGCTCAGACTCATCAGTGTAAGCTGTAGGACGGGGACCTGGTTTCTCACATTCCACGTCTCCCTGTTTTTGGAAACGTCTTAACCACCTACGAACTGTGATTCTCTGCAAATGAAAATACGCGTAAAACAATATGTAAATATAATATAATCATTATATTTTTAATTTTACAAATCTGTAAAATAACTGAACACAAAATAGCCTTAAGTCTTTGTGCGACTATTTCTCGGTTGGCATAATGCGTATTAGGCATACCTACTACGTTTTCAGCAGACTCGGGAAAAAAAGTTATATACTGATTTTATTTTAAAACCTTACTTAAACTCTAAATAAAGTAACAGAAAAAAAATACTAACATATACCTATAGGACAATTCTTGAAGAAGTGGAAATACATTGGTAAGCCTCGATCTTGTATAAAAACATTTAAAAACACACCCATTATGAAGAATTTGTTTGTTAGGGATTTTTCTAAACAGACCCTGTTAAAAAATATATCAAATAGGTATATTATCTATAATAATTAATAACTATTATATGTATGTGTGTATCTACACACAATACATCTGTTAGCTTATCTTATTGGCTAATCCAATTTTACATTTACATTTATTCAGTAAAGTGATTAAAAAATCTCATTAATAGTTACTTACCGTAATATTTAACGTTCGTGTTATTTCCTTAATACTTTTGTTTTCTTCCCAGAGATTTACGATTTTGGCTTTCATAAAAACTGTTAGTCGCACCATATTGTTGATCAAAAATCGAAAAAAAAACGTGAGTTGTTAAAATAAATTTCTTGAAAATGCAAAGAAAGTTCACAAAATGTAATTGCTTCGACACAACAGAGACAGGTATGACTTGGACTACAAATTATAACTTGCCCTCAAATGGCGTTTTTCTACAAGAAATCCCAAAACTGAATTACCTGCTCTTGACTTTTAACCTTTAATGTGATTACTTAAAGTCGTTGTTAAGCGTCTTCGAAAATGATATGAGGGCAGGGAAATATTGATAAACAAAGACAATACTATAACGTAACACAAGCTTGCCAAACAGGGACGTATATATATGATAGTTAGTTGGAGCCATTTGCACTTTGCGACACCTGCAACTGGTTCGAATTTTTGCATCCATATGCAACTGCATCCGTAGCCCAGTGGCATGACAGCCGGTCTAATGTATGGCGGAGTAAGACCGGGCATATCACTAAGGTCTATGGATCGATCCCCGCTAGCGGCACAGTGGAATGTTTCAAAGTAACACAATTTTTGTAAGATCCTATCGGAATACTGAGTCTCGGCTAGCCGAGCGGCGAGTTAAACTTTTCAAGTTAGGGGGGTCACATATCTCTGAAGCTGACTGTACATTCCATAAAAATGTTTCATTGTGAGACACCAGGGTATTATTTTAAACTAAATAAAAAAACGAGGCCAAAACTTGAACTAATTTTAAAAGTATTTAGCTTAAGATAAACTTGAATATAATTATATACAATACGATAAAAATATAAATACTACCAAACAATTCTCTGTATTCTTACAAAAAATTGCGAAATATAAATAAAAATTGTTACTTTTCCTGGTTCAATTCGCTTTGAAGCATGTAGCGACGTGTTCCTTCTGCGATCGTCGCTCGCACCCTGGGGAGTTGTGGAGGGTCCCTAAGCTCGTCCTTGTTTGATAGACGGGGCTAGCCGTTAAGGTCAGGTTTCCGAGATATCGCAAAGTTTCATTGTGTGAGTTTGTTTCAATGTTCCACAACTAACCCTGCTTATACTAAATTGCCTTGCAAAAACGGTCATGAAATTTCGTTGATTTATATATTAACCCAGATAAACTAAACTACTTTTAAAAATAGCTGTGATTGGTCCGTCAAAGATTTGTTTGGTTATTATTATTTTTGCATTTTTCAAAAATGTTGCGCCGGAATATGTGTAGTGTTAAGAAAAGCCTTATGTCCTGTCCATCGCGGCTCAATTGCACAATTGTTTTTGTGAACATTTTTTGAGCTAGCGTTAGATGTCCAAAATGTCCATGTTGATGGTCACAGAGTAGGTATAAAGTATGAGCACAACATTATACATATTATAATTCGCGGCTCAATTGCACAATTGTTTTTGTGAACATTTTTTGTGCTAGCGTTAGATGTCCAATATGTCCATGTCACAGAGTATGAAGTATGAGCATAACATTATACATATTATAATTAATAACATGGGTATCTATATCTACTCAAATTATATTTATTAGATGTTCAATCGGTGAAAGGGCCGGTCAAGGAGGTCTAGAAACTTTTAAGCGATTACTGTTTAAATCCAAACACATACACGTAGGTACTTTAATAACCAAGTTGATAATTGTCTTGTAATATAATCTAGTTGCAACTACTTTATCTGGGAAATTTATTAAAATTTTTGACACATTAAGGTTCCTTAGGCTAGTCAATTATCGTCTTTGATGTTCCACGCAGTCACACGGTCTTCAGTACCTGCAATGCGTCTTATGCAATATAAACGCATTGTTGAACATCATATGAAACCTATTACAGCATACTTAGCACAAGGCGTGGTGTCCCATGATAACGCTTGGTTCGATCTGCTCTCGATCAAACGGGAAATAAGACGCCAGCGCGCAGCCTTTCCTCCCGGATCACCAAGTGGACACATTTACGTGCACTTTATGCGGTCGTGGCTGTTGCTCCCGTATTGGCCTAACCAGCCACATACGTAAGTGCCGAACCTCTTTGGACGCTGCTTGAAGCATCTTTTATAGATGTCAGAGGCCAATGATGATGATGAGCACAAGATTGGTATGTCACTATTTTCCATCTTTTACTAACTATATGAATAAAAGAGGGATGAATAGTTTATCTCACGGCGACATACTGTCAAACTAAGTCCCCTGGGATCACTAAGCTCAGAGAGCACTTGAATGCACTTGCCAGAGCGCTTTAACAATTACCATCTTCTAACAGTTACAATGATAGCACATCCTGGGGTAGGCGTAACAGGGGGCAATTACACAAAAGATCCAAATGGGTCGAAGTGTAGAAAAGATAACAGTTACAATCTCTATCTGATACAGCTATTATCATTATATTTATAACTTTCTTCACAAACAATACCATTATTTATTTAATCGCTTCACACGCTTCCTCAACTAGCAATACAGTTGAATTATCGCAATTGCAATGTCTAATGTCTATCGCTGTACTAAATTAAAACACTTTTTCTTGGATAACGGCTTAACAGTTACGCCGGTTTGTTTTTTTTTATTTAAGTTGACAATAGTTACTTAGCGGTATTAATTAAACAACAAGAAAAGGGTTAGGTAAGAGTATTTTTTGCTGATGTTGGTAGGGAGTACCACAAAATAAATAGATTAACCGCATTGTACAAGTAAACGATCGTAATATAATCATCACGTTAAAATTTTATGTGCAACTTAATGAAATGGGTACCTACCTAAATATCAACTAATCTTAGGAAGGCTAATAGTAGGTACTGTATCCGCTGTAGGAAAATTCGATCTTATAGTCATATTGATAACACCGAAATGGACAACCAATACATAGCGATTTGCTAAGTTAGTTTGCAAAATAGTGAAGATGCATTCAGACCAAACGAGCATTCGCTATTCTAGTTATCCCCCACTCTACGAAATCAACGAATCGCCTTTTGTGTAACGGTCGAATTTCGTAGAGTAGGGGGTTAGAATAGCGAATGCTCTTTTGGTCTGAATGCACCTTGATGATCATTTTAAGACCTATTCAGTAGCGTATGTTGGTAAGAAAATCGTAGAAAAAATTGTATTATACTGTATTTCTAATCACAAATACAGTGGCAACAGCAATGCCCATTTGAAACAGTCCGATTAATTAGCTTTCATTACAGTTATCAGCTTATTAATGAACCTTCCAAACGAGATTGCCCCTATGCGCTGATCCATTAACTAGCCAAAGCAAGTAGCTTGTTGCAAAGCTCAGTTTCTTTTAAAATTAATAGTAGGTATGTGATAATAACTGTATAGTTTGTGAAATATAAATTGGTAACTTTCTACCTACATTATAGTAAAAATAAACATTCAATTTATATTTCTTGAACTATAACATAACAAATAAAATTAAAGCTCGTAACAGATGACAATCGGGTTAATGGTATATATATCTTCATCATTATTTTGATTTAATTGACAATATAAAAATTAAAAATCAAATATTTTTTTATAATCGCCGGACTTTATGATGCCTTTATGACTTATTAATAATAAACTTAGATTGCTGATTAAGTCGTGTCTAGCAGTATTGCTTCAAACGAATATCGCAATATACTAACCGCACGCATAACTCGATAAATAGGAAAATGGACCAATAGACGAGTATACAAGCTGAAGTATGGCTACATGTACCGTACAGTTAAGGTGAACGAACGTAAATTAGTAAATTGGACGTGCAAACTGACTTTTTAGTAAAATTGACGATCTTTTTCTGTTTTGTTTGTTCCGGATAAATGCAGATTAAGTTAACTTCTTGTTAAATGACTCGAATCCGCTTTACTACGAAATGGTAACTTTAACATAACTCCTTATTCACGTATGTAACTTAAAAGTTAGGTATGTGTATATGTAATGTAGGTAGGTATGTGTCAGTGCTCGTTCTAAAGAAAATCATTTTATAAAAGAAGTCGGTATTTTCCTTTTCGCTAGTCACTTGTAGGTACTATAATAAAAATCAATTTGTTCGTGGTGCACAAGAATTATTTTTATCAAGTTATTTTTAGAAGAGGTAGGTATTTTCTCGTTTGAAGATGGTAGTGTACATTAAAGGTCTGGAATTTTTATATTATTGTTTTCTGAGATACTTAACTGAGCCGAGAGCGAGTAGTGAAAAATTAACAAAACAATGAATGAAAGTGACGTTAAGATCGCCTCCCCTCAAAGCGCACCTATTTACATGTTATCATCACGTTATACATGTAGTGCATAATCCTTTCCCTTCGGCTTTATCCGGAAACTTCCGAATTCATGTTACTATCACAATTAATTTCAGTATACATTATCCTGAAGCTAATTGAGACAGGACGATAAATTCGGACGTTTCATGAAAATACGAAGGGCAAGGATCACTACCATCTGAACCAGGCGATCGATTTATAAAAACGTACGTGGCACTGGCACCCCATTTTTTGACAAAAGCATTTACACGAGTTCATTACTCGCCAGTCTTTTGTCTGCAACAATGCAAATGTTAGTTTTTGCCATTAACAAGAGCGAGTGAAATGAAACTTTACCTCATTCTCGTGCTCTACGTGTGTGACAAGTGACAATACAAGCATCGTTTGCCTACAAACGGTTGACTCTGTGAAAATATACTGTACTTATTATTTGAGGAAGCAGAGACATACAAAACATATATCGTCATTCTATGCCTTCATTCTTAGGTTATACAAAACCATGATTGTCATACCTCTACAGGTACATTATTATTTTTGGTAAATACCGTAAATAGGTCTAGGATCATGGTCTAACAATATACTATGGATGTATCAATGAATAGCATTATTCATTAATCAATATTTTTATCACAATGCGCCTGTCGGAGACATTAAAATTTCATCAATTTAAGACACGAATTAATCCCCTAAAATTGCAACACCGTATAATGTGTCACACTGTGTATAAGGTGTGATAAAATGCACCACATCTCGCACTGGTGCGTTAAAAGCACCATCTGTAGAAATGTCCATATATTTCCTAATTCTTATAATTATACAATCTAATGTCTATCAACAATATCATCGTATCCATATGGCTTATGATATGATAGTTCCGTTTTATCCATTTATCGTGCTACGCGTCACTTTCGTACAGTCGCCATCAGATATATGGTAGCGGTCGAGGTCCCCAAATAAATCGGAGCAACGTAAAATTTCAATAAATTCGTTACGTCAGAAAAGGGCAATGATTTGGGAGCGTGTAATTCGTCATAAATTTAGGGGCAGTCACTTTTCAATAAATTCGTAACGTACAAGTAGGTAAAGATATCGGAACGAACATGACTCAAAGATATCGAAGCAGCCAGGATGATCATAAAGATCGGAACATTTATAGGACATACACCTTAAGTCTGCGTCACATAGTTTATTTTAATTTGTTACTATGTTGTCACTACTACTACTTTAAGTTGTCAATGTCAAAGATTATTTTGACTGTTGTGGGTGAGTAAATGAGTTTCCTAGATAAAAGAGAACTTTTCAAGCATCATTATCGAAAAATGCATAAATTCAATTTTGATTTTTTATTGATGTACCTAATCATATTAATATGGGATAAGTAAATAAAATCGTAAAGCTAGCAAATGATTTATTTGAACGGAACTAAAGAAGTATAAAGGGTGAACAGAATACCTAAAAGTCATTTGCGGATCCTATTTTACCACGGTGACAACTCCGAGAATTGTAAATTGACTGTTTCTCCCATTGCAGGCGTCCAAGGGCTACGGTTACCACTTATCATCAGACGGGCCGTGGGGGTTTTTGTGTTTCAAATATATTGCAAGAACTTTTACCAATCAACAATAAATACCGTCTTTTAAGCGAAGCAAAATTATATATTGTCACAAAAATACGACAATTGTAGTGAAATTCCCACATAGGTAGGTGGAACCTCATATCAAGAATTTACGAAAATAGTTCTAAACCTTGTGACAATTGTAACGACTTTCCGAAAGTAAAATAGTAAATTACGATACAAGTGCGAAAAAAATTTAGTTGAGTGGAACGAGTGGAGATATATTAAAGCACGAACGAAGGGAGTGCTTTCAATCTACTCGAGTTACGAATTTTCTTTTCGCACGTGTATAATAGTGATAATTGTATGTTGGTGAGCAGGGGATTCGAATCCGGTTGTTTTGAAAAAATAAACTTATCTGCACTATTTCTATTCGGATATCCATTGTGTAGGTCTTAAGCAGTAAATAGTAGTACATATTTGTTTTTAGGAACCATATCCCCTAAGAAGCATGATGTCTAAAATGAATAAAATACATTGTTTTCACATATTCAACACGTTTTTTTCTAATTTATAAATGCAGTTTCTTTATCAAAATCGATGATAGATAATTATGGTCCCTAAAAACAAATACTACTTAGTATGTCTTATAGTTTCAGAATTTCTCTTTCAAAAAATAAGTTTTAAGACAAAATATTATTAAATGACGTACTGACATTTCTATTACTCCCTAGGGAATTTCACTTTTCTATTACTCCCGCTATGCATGTAAGCAATGGCGCGCTTAGACAGCAAGTGTGATAAAAAGGTGACATTAGCTGGCCACAAAATCGCCTGATTTGACAGCTCCTGATTTTTTTTCTGTGGGGTTATTTAAAAGAATTTGTCTTTTCTAATTGGCCAACGAACCTTTAGCAATTAAAACAAAATACTCGAACCACGATCACTGAAATAACGCCGGAAATGTGTGAAAATGTGATGAAAATGCGATGAAAAGGATTGGCATCTGCGATGCTACTGGAGGTGGATATTTGTCTGATTATTTTCCATGTGTAATTGCAGATCCAAAATAATTTTATTTAACCAGTAAAATAAAGTGTATATGTCTTATTTGGCCACCCTGTATGATTATGAATATATTCTAGATTGACTTATACACTGTTGTGTCAACAGTACTTTCAAATCCCTTTGTAATCGCTGTTTAATAATACCTACTTCAATATAATTATTCCTCGATCTTTATTGCGCCACCGCTGAGTACCCGACATCCGATATCTTCTCACGAAATTTACCATTGCTCCTACCTTGTTTTTGGCTACCTTTGCCAATTTTGGCAATACGTCAAAACAGCGGTTAACTAGATAACTCATTTTAATGATAGGCATAATATCTGTCCAATTTGCGAAAGAGACAGAAATATATTTGTCACGATGACAAATGTCTACTCTTTTCGAAGAACGTCACAACAAACCACTCTGTTCTAAATTCAAATTATTGACAACCTAGTCAAGACTTGTGGCTGACCATAAAGAATTTAAAGCGATGTGTATATGACACTAGGGTATATTTTCCATAAATGTTGAGATATTTACGACCACCCTGACTGCTCAGATATTTCTGATTATCTCTGTGTTCCGATATTTTTGCTTAATTATACGTTACGAATTCATTGAAAAGTGGCTGCTCCTAAATTTGTGACGAATTACATGCCTCTAATTTATTGCCTTTTCTCACGTAACGAATTTATTGAAATTTTACGTTGCTCCGATTTATTTGGGGACCTCGACCGCTATCATATATCTGATGGCGACTGTACTTGCATACTTGTTAGAACGTGATAGCAACGACAATAAACGATTAGACGCGGTACCATCATAATATTCGTAAGCCTACATATATATCTATGTAATAGTTGGACGTAGTTATGCAAAATTAACCAACCCACTTGAATTTTTCATTCTAATTAACATCTTAAATCAAAATAAACAAGTCAGTCTTTGAAATGATCAATTCATGTATATTGGATCCTTTTTGCATAATTACGTCCAGTTGAAATCAACACTAGAGATCTCCTCGTAAAAATACCTCTTAGCAACTTGCCTTTTCAGGCTATACATATACAAGGGATTGCAGATGCGTTTAGCTATCACCCGCAACGTGGATCGCAAGCAATCGGGGACAGGCTATAGAATCTATAGTTTTTAAGTAGTTTGCTATTTCTTTTTGTGTATATTTTAATAGTTTGTAACCACATGGTATTTTAGTATTACGATGATTTAAGAGTGTAAACTGTAAATCGCTAACTATTATTTTGTCACTAGTTGTGAGGACCTGTAATTGGCTTCATGTTATCTGAGTTTAATGTTACTTACGTTATTAATAGCTGTTGGTACTCCATATAATAAATAAATAAATAAAAAAAGTTTTTAATATATAAATATAGATAAAACGCAACCAAGGTATTAAAATACCCAACCCAATTTTGGCAGATCTAGCGAATATGGTAATACACCCATAACCATCTATGAAAGGTAATTAATCGAATAAGATAACAGAAATTAACTAGTAGTCAGAAATATTAAAGAAAAGCGTGGCGATTATGGGTATTTTCCTCCTAATGCGTTTATACGCTTAGTTAATAGGAGAGGCCTACGTCCAGCAGTGGACTATCATAGGCTGATGATGAAACAACAACTAAAGGTATGTAAGGTAGGTAGAAAGTTCATCATCATCATCGTCATTTATTTATTTGCATTCATGAGCAATAACATAAGTATAAGTTACATGAACCCTGAGGGGTGTTGAAATGCTGAGTTTTGGCCATTTCGAGACAAAATTTCGTGTTTACTGTTTTGTTTTGTTTGTACTGTGTCTCGAATAAACGTTTTTTCTTTCTTTCTTTCTTTCTTTCTTTCTGTTGCAATTTACATTAACTACTATTCAACCAAACCAAAAAACATTTAACCAAACTACACTCGCGGTCAATGAATTCGGGTCAGGTGAATTTTTTCATAGAAAATACTGGCAACATGCTGATTACAAATATTTAAAATAAATATTTATAATACAAGTGGAACCGTTTTTAACACCTAATTGTATTGGAATTTCCCTGAAGTTTTCACCCGATTCGAAAAACACGGAATTTTATCGTCAGATGACTCCGTAGATATAAAAATAGCAACTCATGATTTAAAAAACTCGTAAGTAATTTTCTTAAACGGTCTACATTTTTGTCTCTACAAACCGACCTAACGACAATTTTTTTTTTTATAAGTTTAGGGAAATTCCAATACAACCTGATTTAAAAATAGATTTTACCTACAATTATAACCTGGTACCTACCCACATCACAAGCCTTAATTGAGCTTACCGTGGGTCTAGGTTGATTTGTGTACGTATAAGATGTCCCCAGAAATTTACTTATTTATTTATTGTATAAATATTTTGAAAAAATATTTGAAATACTTATGCATGTTTGCATTATTTTCTATGAAAGGATTATCAAGAGCTCTAATCCTAGAGATTTAATCCTAGTTGTGTGTATGTAATGTACAGTCTGCTCAGGAACATGAGACACGGAGTTAGAGAGCATGTTCAGATGTTTTTGAACACCGTGGCCGTTCCGATATACGTATACCTGATAGCGATTGTACCACAAAAGCCAGGCCTGCTACCGGGAACACCGAAGCTCGCAATTTTTTGAGGATTTTCTCTGTCACTCTAACGACGCCTTCGTTGGAGTGTCAGAGACAAATACCCAAAATTTACGATCTTTGGTGTTTGGTGTTGGGGGTGGTTGCGTCGCACGGGCAAAATGGGTCAGGAGTGATTTTAAAACGATGGAGGCATGTTTTGTGATATCCATGACCGGTGAGAATTTGGGTAAGATGGAAAGTTATGGTGGTCTTGTTTTTGAAGTCGTGGATGTTGTTAAGGGTAGGCAGCCAGGTTTTCAAGTGAAGTCAAGTGGTTAATTAGTATTAGTAGATTTCAGTAGCCCCCGGCTCTCGGTAAGTGGTTGCAATGGCGTCAGTCTGCTAGTGGTTTTGCTCATAATTGGCCGCGCACATGGCTGTTTAGCAACCCAGCTAACCCCAATGCAAGAATTACCTACATAATCGCTTAGCCTAGATGACGCTTAATGACTTGACTATAAAATTAAATATTATTTCTGTGAAATTTAAATAATATAAGCAGACTAACTTTGGCCAAATCGATTTATGCATCTCGTTTTTGAGTCAATAACGTTAGGGTAAGAAAGAGACAGTATGATTTTCTCTGCCTGTGCCGCAAGTGAGTAAAACCCTAGCTAAACTATAGTAGGTATGTCAGTAATTTTTTTCAGGCATTTGAAGCTGTTTGTCATTTATTTATATGTAAGTAGGACTTTTAAATGTTTCCTCTTCCTACACCTGTAAACATTATTTCTAAACGAAATAGTAGGTAAACATTCCTTCAATAAATTTTGATAAAAATTTAATAATATGCTACGTAAATACATTGAACGTGTGGATTAATAATAATATTCTATGTATATTATTTTATAGCACTTTTTAACTAATGTTTTAAATTCATATTCAATATGTTTATTGGTTAAAACAATTTTAAAAGCTACAAAAGTTTCAGTGCATTCAATCAAAATTCATGCAAAAGTAAACAAATAAACATAAGTTATAAATTAATAACGTTCACCTACCTTCATTAAGTTACAAAAACCATATAATCAAAACCTTATACTAAAGTAGGATAGGTCACAATTTAATAATAACATAAAGTTCATAATGGTCGACCGTCATTAATTTAATACTGTGAAAATTGAGAGACATTTTTTTATCTGAACTGGGCAGTCTGCAGAACTGAAAATTGTCAATTTGCAATTTAATTAATTATTACCATAGAACTATCCATCGGTATAAAGCTACATGTCCCTTATTAGTTACATACGAAGTAAACCCAATCGTCCTTGTGCCAAAATGTGGAAACTGGTAACTTTTCGTTTCGATAGGCATCCAATTCAATCACCTTAATAGGTATGTATAAATATCTATTTTATAGTTTCTAAGTTAATGAATATCCAAAGGTGCGACAGCAATCATGCACATGCATTTTGTAAATAAAATTAATGGTAAGTTCTTACTCGAAACCAACATTAGAAATATAAAATGTACCTATACCTGAGCCAGTTAAGGGGGCGACAACCAGTCGGATGTTCATATCGATGGAGTTACATCATCGAATAATACCAGGGTCGCGTTTTATAAAGTTACATTTTACAATTTCACTGTTTGCCTCTCTAATGCACGCACATATTGGCTAGAAAAAGAGGCAAACAGTAAATTGTAACTTTATAAAACGCAATCCAGGGGTTACCGTGACCATAAATACTGCAATTCAGTTTAGGTTAACTTCCTGATATTTTTTGACATTTATTCTACGGAACTGAGAGACTGCGATAGCATTTGTATCGCAGTTTTTCAACTAAATTGCATTTACATTTACATTTATTTAAATTGATCGTGGTAACTGGCGATCTCCAAATCGCCGACTGGTGGAATAGGGTGCAGTACAACGGACCACAATCGAGATATTATTTCCTCTTGTCTAACTTATGCATAAATTGACAAGTAGGTACAAAAGAGAGGCAGGACATCGTTTGTGACTCGCGATAGGGCCTCAGTATCGGGACAAAGGCGTAAACTCGAATTGAATGACATCTTTTTCGGCTAGCGAGACATGTTAGTCAATACAGTCGACGTCAAAGACATAATTACGGTTTAGGTGCAAATAATATAATTATTTACAAGTTCTTAATTTCAAGGCCATAAAGCCAAATAATTATATTTTTATTTTTTATTTATTTATTTTAAACTTTATTGCACAATAAAAAAAGTACACATGGCGGACTTAATGCTTTAAGGCATTCTCTACCAGTCAACCATTGGGCAAAAAGAAAGGTTTGTGTGGTGCAGGCTTTTGTATTTTTGATACCTAAGCCGTAATGATATCTTTAACGTCGACTGTACAAACATGTACCTATGGAACATTTTTACTTACCTAATCAATAATTTTATAACATTGAATTCATAGATATTCACCTTAAGGTGCGTTTGAACCAAAAGAGCATTCGCTGTTCTAGCGCCCGTTCTACGAAATCAACCAATCACGTTTTGTGTACCGATTGAATTTCGTAGAGTGGGAGGTTAGAACAGCGAATGCTCTTTTAGTTTGAACGCACCTTTATATTGAGATCTTTAATACCTAGGTACTCAATTTCAATTTCACAAGTTGTAAAGGTGATACAAACACCGGTTTCGCGGGGGCAAATCTGTACTGACGTTTAATAGTGCGAGGACACGTTGAATTAATTTTATTATTTGATATCGATAAAAATGTCGTACAACTGTTGTGTAATTTCAAGAATTTGAATGAAGAAGGAAACTATATACACAAAAGTAAACTTTTTGAGGAATTAACTATCTTTAATATTTAATATAAATTTCATAATATACAATCAACATTTTTTCTACATTTTCAGTCTTTAATCTTCGTCGCCTGGGTGACAATATCCATTTTAGCCAACTAAACGACCTTTCTAGGTCAACTGTAGTAATTGGAGCAAATTCAAACAATTTATAGTTTTGATGAACTTCTGTTTTATGACTCAGTTCTATTTCTTATCCGGATGCTTGTTTCTTGCGTGGCATTTTTAGCCGCCTTAAGAAACAAAAAGGTAGATTTAATTGATCGGAATGCAAAATAATATTGTTGTAGGTACTAGATGAACTATTCAACGATTCAATGGTTGTCAAAAGTGACTCGACACAGTCAATGTCAGATATCGGTTGTTTATAGTTGCGATAAGTATGAATGAAAGAGGTTTGCACATAGTTAAACGTATTCCAATTTAGCCATTAGTTTAGTTATGATAAAGATGATTTAATAGTTATTTGTTTTACTAGGGAGCAAAGTGATTGTTTAACTCTCGTGCAAATATTGAAACCCGAGCAAGCGAAAGATTCCAGAATTTAAATTTTTATAGAAATTAAAATGGAATCTTGAGCGATGCGAGGGTTTTAAGGCACGAGAGTTGAACAAGCTTTGCTGCCGAGTGAAACACAACATTTTTCACCACACTAAAGCGAGGAAACATGCGAAATAAAACTCAAACATACCAAATTAGAAGGTATTTATTTGCAAGTCCTCAACTTCCAAAAAATAAACAAATCAACAAAATAATAAAACAATAACCTCTAATATGTATCTTGGCGTGGCAATGCTTAAAAATTCAGGATAATTCCAAAATGAGACTCATGTAGTTATTGGCGATTTTTCTGTGATTTTCGGAATTATCCCACTTTCGCATCTCGCAATTACCCGAAAACTTGAAAATTAAGAGTGAAAGGAAACAAAACACGACCGAACTCGTTTAGATTTTAAAAGAAAAAAATATTTGGATGCGTTCTGAAATTTGCATAGTGTCAACACTTTTATTTTCCTATTGTTTTTATTTGTCGTATTTTTTAGAACTTTTCATTAAAAGCCTTTTACAACAAAATGTGGTATTTCATTTGGAGTTTAGCATATTGAATATAATATTATGAAAGGTTCATGTGTATGAATATGTTTGAAACTACTGAGTTTTCGAACGTACTGTCTAGTTCAAACGTCAAAAAGCTTATTGCACTCTCAGGCCGTATAAGTTACTGCTTTAGTCTACCCAGAATATTAAAAAAAAAATACTTTAACCTCTAGAGATTAAAACACAGTTTTGCGCTCTGAAATTGAAGGACAAACAGCGTGTTTACGAGCAGTGTGGTGAAAAAATTATTTTTATCGATATCGATAAACTAAGTCGATATTTAATGAATCACTAGCACTGGAACATTTTTGCCCCCGCGAAACCGGTGTTTGAGTGATAAACTTATACGATATTACTTCTCCTTAACATTTAATGTCTGTGTGTCAATACATTTACGTATATTGATTGTGGTGATGCGCTGACGATATTGACCATAATATTTGAACAACGATTATGTCCGATGGGACTTCTAATATCATATGTCAGTTATAATTGGATTGATACATTATAAGAATGCTTAAACGAATTAATTATTAAGGTACTAAATAATTAGAAGATTTGCCTTTGACAATTAATAGTTATTTCCCTAATCAAATTAAACAATAAAAGTCATAGAGCATAAGCTTGCAATCAATTCAATATTCCTAATAAATATATTGCGTCATATAGCATGGCACCGGATTTGGCCAAATGACGTACCATGATATCCAGTTTTTACAATGTCTATTAAAAGTATTAAACAAATCTTTGTTTCAAGTATTTTGTCGAAGATGCGAAGAACTAGTCGGAATTTGTTAAGCCTTAAATAAATATTTGAAGTAATATCCTATGTAAACTTTAAAAAAACATGAACTCTTGAGTAGTTTTGAAGAGACAGATTAACTAAACAAATACGGTTTCAGAGGTAAGTACAGTCAGCGTCTAATACTTTGAACGTTCGGTCGATTTTAAACCTTGTGTTTTGGATATACCTAGATGTTTTGGACCTATTTATTGTTTCCTAGCAGGCGACATGTGGCCAGTATAATACGTATCTACACACAATTTTCTCATAAATCTTACACTTTTAAACGAGCAATTTATACAGGTAAATCTTTATTTATTTCTGGGATCTCACGTTTTCATGTTTTTTTTTTCATGTAGGAGTTTTGGAGGCGAACAAATATTTTTATCTCTAGGAAAATGCGACTTTTCTAATCAATAAGCGAAGTGGTTGCGTACAAGACGTATCAATTGCTTCCCTGTCACACGAAGTGCGAGGGAGAGGCAACACTTCGCACGTCGTTCGCCATCTAATGAAAGTATATATAGGTGAAAAACTTAAGAAATCACCTGTTGTACGTGTGAGTGACGTATTCGAATAGAGAACACATATTTGAAATTAGTAACACAAACAAAACAAATGCCTATTCGAACACGTCACTCACACATACAACAGGTGACTTTATTAAGTTTTTCACCTATATGAATGTTTGCTCCTTAAAAAAAATGTTTGATTGTTCCAGATGGGTTGCAAACTAACATTCGTCGACGACATCCTCAACCGTTCCTTCTACAAGCTCGGGCTACTGGTTGGCCGCAATCCTGGCTACTTCATCATCATCCCAGTGCTCCTGACCCTCCTCATGGTCACCGGGTACCAGCGGATCAACTATGAGATGGACCCCGAATACCTGTTCTCGCCAGTCAGCGGGCAAGGCAAATATGAGAGGCGGATAGTTGAAGAACACTTCAAAGTGAATTACTCGCACCGGTTCAACGTGGGACGAATTACGAGAGCAGGTGTGTAAATAAGCAATATAGTATTATTGTTGTACAGTCGATATCGACTAAATCGTACTTATTCCTTTCTATTCGATTGTACATTAACTATCTAAAACTATACGAGGGCGTTCGGCACAAGTACCGTAATTGTAGGTACATTACGAGACAAGTGCGAAAAACATGAAATTCGAAACGAGTGGCGATGTTTTAAATCGACACGAGTTACGAATTTCGTTTTTGCACGTATCTCGTACGACGTTTTTTAATGCAGATGGCCCTCCGAAGTTTTGGACCTGAAGTAAAATGACACACTTCTCGCACTAGAGCCAAAAAAGGGCACCATCATATTTAGACTTAATAATGGTGCCCTTTTGGCTTTTTTATCTATAACTAGAGCAAAAATAATTCAGTGATTCCTTAGAGTTAGAGCAGTAGATACGGAACGTAGATACCTACAGTAGATTCTTTATAAAGTATATACTTTATAACAAAAAAAGAACAAAATATTTACATAAAAAAGTGTAAACTTAGATTACTGTATAATTATATGTATAAAGGTATCTGTATCTACTGCTCTAACTCTAAGGAATCACTGAATTATTTTTGCTCTAGTTATAGATAGAGCCCACTCTGTTAGTATGATATTTATGTACCTACATCTTCTAACAATTGAATATGGATCCGTGGGTCTTAACCAATCATCCGAATTCAACCAATTGCTTTGTCCTCCGAACTAAGTGCAATGACGATGGGGTATCGACTGTGCGTACAGCTGCACTGGATTTATGCGCAGTTACAAATGCATCACGGTGTCATTTTTGTGGTCACTCAACTCAACTCTTTCCAAACAGGCTTACTTTCTATATCTTTATCATATATGTAGTGTATCTATTGATTATATACCTATAGATACTAAGCAGAGTGCAAAATGATAACTTGTAAAATGGAAAAAAGTAGGTCATTTGTTAAAATTTTCACATATTATGCGCTAAAATGAATCAATCAAGACAGCAATCCTCTAGTATTGCCTTGTAATAAAATAAGAATATATGACGAGTTCATAAATATGTACCTAGTACCTACACATTTCTTCACCCTAATGCATTGAACTAAGGTGCGAAATTGTGTTTGAATCATCATCATCATCATCATCATCAGCCTATGATAGTCCACTGCTGGACATAGGCCTCTCCTATTAACTATGCGTATAGTCGCATTAGGAGGTAAATGCCCATAATCGCCACGCTGGGCAAGCGGATTGGCCATCGCAGTAATGTGTCCACTACGAGTATGATGACGCTGCTGCCGATCATCAATCTTTTATCAAATAATGGTAAGTGACACTCCAATCCCTTAGTCGACTCTTACGACACCCGCAGGAGGTATGTATTCTTACTGCCGTCACGTGTTTGCCGGCCACAAAAATGGGCTCGCCGGAAGATCAGCGTTGGTTTTCGGGTCGACATTATGCTGAGGCGAGTCTATTTTATGGTACGTGTTTTGTCCTGTCATGCTTGTTATACGCCACGAGTAAATTATTTGTATTTATTTTGTATTTGTACCTACTTAATATATATTTAAAAGTGTAGGATTGACGAAAGAACTAAAATATTATTTTTTAGCACAGATGGTGTACTTTTTAGGCTCTAGTGCGAGAAGTGTGTCAATTTACGTCAGGTCCAAAACTTCGGAGGGCCATCTGTACTAAAAAACGTCGTACGAGACACGTGCAAAAACGAAATTCGTAACTCGTGTCGATTTAAAAACATCGCCACTCGTTTCGAATTTCATGTTTTCGCACTTGTGTCGTAATGTACTATTCTGTTATTTCGGTACTTAAACTTCCATACTTAGTTACTACTTTATGTTACAGGCAGATTCGGCCGCACAATAATCGTCCCCAAAGACAACAACACGAACATGCTCCGAGCCGAGGTCTGGAAGGAGCTGCGAGAGCTGGACGAGCTGGTGCAGAACATCACCGTGACCCTGCCCAACGGGGAGACCTTCACGTACAGGGAGGAGTGCGCCAAGTGGGAGGGACAATGCTTCACCAACGATATACTCAATCTGGATAAAATTATTGATGAGGTATGATTCAAAGTCAAAGTCAAAGTCAAACTATTCTTTATTCAAGTAAGCTTATTAATAAGCATTTTCGAATCGTCTGACATTATCAAGAGAGAGAAAAAAATCTACTACTGGTTCAAACCCACAGAACAGAATCCGTGTTCAAACCCTACGCCGTTCCTGAGAAGAACCAGTAAGAAACTCAGGTGGACTTATTTTTTCAAAACAGTATAATAATACATCTTATTAAAATAACATGCATTAATGAATGTATTACATAAAAAAAAGATTATTATAGACATTTTTATAAAAGAGAGCAATAAATAAAGGATCATAATATTAAACAAAAAAAAAAAATTATTGTACAAGTTCACAATATTATTAAGTATCTACAGGGTGTTTGTTATGTCGTTAGCCAAATTTGGATATGTCATTCACCAGTACACAACATTTTTGAAAAAAAAAGTGACACTTTTTTTTAGTTTTTTTCCCGTTTTTTATCCGGCAAAAACATAATTTGTGGTCACTAGGCAAGTTTGTTTCAATCCGTGCGATTCGATGGCAGACAAAAGGGTAGCAGGTTTGAGTAGTCATATCTTAGCCAATCAGGAGTTCATCACAAGCACCGATCAGCCGACGTCACTCACCCCACCATCGGCACTAAACAATGAATAAAATGTCGTAACTACATTGAAAATAAAACTGCCCAAGCGCATACCTACCTGTACCTGCTCGTCGTCATCAACAATTCAATTTGCTTAGAGAGTGCATTAGAATCGATATCTGAGGTAAACCAGTACGCGTTTGTATGACGGAACATTTAAGTTACTCAGTTCTTGAGGTCAAATTATGCTGGCTCGGCTGATCGCAAGATGCCATGTGCCATTTGTGCAGCACTCTGTAAACAAAGAAGGAGTGCGCTTGCGTGAACGCGCTCGAGTCAAACTACCCTCAGATCGGCGCGCAACTCAAAATACCCTCATTATTAGTACTGTATGCGATAGACTGATAATGCTGTCTCGTGGAATTTACCTGCAAGTTAAGCTCCACCTCCATTCCCCACCACGCGTAGGAAACTTGTTACGTACGTTATAACGCATTGAATTAGTTACCTTATGCGGGTTAATTAAAGTTGCAAACTCAAACACCCTTTCCAATCTGATTTGGCAGTAATGAGATAGAGGGGCAGTACGCAAAGTAAGCAAGTGATCATAGTGACCAAAAATTCGTTAGATAATGGGATTTTTTTTTAAATCTATTAAAAAAAGGATAATGAAAAATGGATTAATTTTGTTTTATCAAATATTTTTTTACGCCTTTACCCAACACATATTGCAATATGGCTAATGATATAAAAAACACCCTGTATATCTATACTACTAGAGATGTAAAGGTCCTCTAGTTGTCAGAATAAAGAGAAATTAAGATTTAGAGATGTAAAAGGTCTCTAATCGTCATGATTGTTACTCCAAGAGAAAAATCTAAGTTACGATACATACATTTGTCAGCCTTCATAGCCTAGTTGGTAGTGACCCTGCCTACGAAGCGGGAGGTTCCGGGTTCGAATCCCGGCGAGGGCATTATTTGTGTATTTATTTATCACAAATATTTGTTCCTTTGTCATGGCTGTCTATGTATTTAAGTATCTATAGGTATGTATCTATCTATATATATCGTCGCCTGGTACCCACAACACAAGCCTTAATTGAGCTTACCGTGGGACTAAGTTGATTTGTGTAAGATGTCTCAAGATATTTATTTATTATACATCATCAGCCTATCTCAGGCCACAGCTGGACGTAGGCATCTCCTATTACCTAAGCGTATAGACGCATTAGGATTAGGAGGTAAATGCCCATAATCGCCACGCTGGGCAAACGGATTGGCGATCGCAGTAATATGTCCACTATGATGACGCTGCTGTCATCATCAATTTTATATCAAAGAATGGTCAGTGACACATCCCTGTCGGCTTTTACTACACCCGCCGGAAGAGTTGAGGTGGTGACCAATGTATTCTTACTGCCGTAACCACACGGCACGTTACGACAAAGAATAAGAATGGTTTATTTGGTGTCATACAGTACACAGCAATAAATAAATACAAGTAAAATCAGGATTTGAACACCAAAAAGAATGCCACTCAGTATGTGTCATGTCAGATGCCACGACGCTGGTTTTCAGGGTAACCGAGCTAAATTAGGAGTGTCTTTTCAAAAGGGCTTATTTCCACTATGTCAATAGAGATTTCTCCTACGAAATCATAGAAAAAATAACCCATGTTGATAGAGTGGATTTAAGCGCTTTTGAGAAGAAACTCCTCAAATAAAAGAAGTAAATGAAACATTCATATAGCACTCAGGCACCCAAAAAGACTTAGATACGTACGGAGACGCAGCACTCAAACAAAAAGACAATGATTTAAGCGTGACCGTCACGCTTGTTTCTAAATAGTTACTTAGATTTACCCTGTGGTTTTACCTGTCGGGCTACTTGGTTTTTCTTTATTTGGATACGTGTATTTAGTTCACAATTAAGAGAGTTTAAAACTAGTTGAAAGCTGTAGTGCCTGAAGTGGAGAGATCCTATGGCTGGTTTAACAGATAATTACTATTGCTCAATGCAGATACAAAACGTTTATCCAGCTCAAGTCAAGAAAAAATGGTAGATAAGTTACCTAAGTTAAAAGCGACAGCTAACTAGTACAGTTACTATGGCCGCGTCCACAGTACTTTTTCTTCGGAAGTACATATAATATATCCAAGAGGTGACCCCTACAATTAGTAAACCATAAGCAAGGAGTTACAGAATACACTCAGTTAAGTAACAAACAAAACCCATGGTCATTTCTATTATATATTCAGTTCGAGGAAGTGTCGAACATAATTGTAGGGATTCTATTTTAATAGCCGTCATTATGCCAATACAAAGGCACGCAGCTCTGTATCAGTGCCAACACAATAAACCACAATATATTCAGATTTAAAAGCCATAAACACCTTCGAAGCTAAACACATCAAACCTCCATGAGTGTTATTTCTAGTCTTCATAGGTGAACCTGCGGTAAAGCGACTCAATGTCGCTAAACCTAATGAGTCGTAGAGTTTATGAGCCTTAAACCGACTGAACAGAGGTAACGTTTGTTGCATAACGTGACCTAAGTGAGTAGGGGCAATGCCACGACTCCTGGCCAGTCTACTTGACTTTTCGCAGTGTTGCTAAACAAGTGAACGATAGCAAGGTACCAATTATTTTAGCATGTTTTGCGCATGTATTTGTATAGGTACTTAGTTAATAATTATCTCTCTAAATATCCTCTTAAAACTCAACAATGAAACGGGTAAAATTTCCAAGTTTGTTGGTATTCTATGTTTTTGTTGGTATTGATATTCTAAATTTAATATTTATATCTTCCAAACGTTTCCTTGTTAAATTTCAAATGTTCGATTGTTTTAATTTAAATTAATCAATCGGTGCGGAACAAGGAACAGTCCTAAGCAGGTAGATAAGAGTAAAGTTAGTTAAGAGCATTGTATCTCATTGAGTCAGAGTAGGAGTCCCATTGAGTAGTATGAAGCTTCAAGACGAAAATATTATTTAGTTACCTTTGAAACTGTATTATATGAATACAGCCACCTAGTGAAACTAATTGTCTCATTGTGAACTCGTCCGTGTATAAAATAATACCTATAACATGGAAATATAATAATGGTGACCAATCACATACATGTTTTGACGAACGAATTGGCTTATATCTACTGTTTAACTCGGTCATGGGTCTTAGTTATGGATTTTAGAGTGAGTGGCGAACTCGCTTGTATACTAATATAAAAATTAGCGTATTTTACAATCAACAATAGGATCATTCAAAATCACAATAATAAGGACCAGGGACCTTCTAAGTCTATATCCATTTGTATTGGCTCTCTCAAAGATCTCTGCAACAATCAAACGCCTATGAGAAACCCTCGGCCAAAGGTTCCCCACGACCATTGCATGACCTGGTAAACGGTCTACCTTTACCACCTTGTAAGGGACTTTCCTATGAGACATCATGGCAGTCACTCCATAACCCTTAATAGGGCAATGGTAATATATTTACCACCTCATTTTGAAACTTATTATGTCACTGAAGATGTGTCAACGCCAATGATATTTAGGTGTGACTGATGCCCTTTTAAGGGATAATCTTAGTACTCCAGCCGTTAATCAAATTGACGAGTAGATACTTACTCCTGAAACTGCCTCTGGCTTCCTGTTGATTTTTTTAGTTTTAATTCCAACTGAAGCAAAACATTTGGCATAAATCTTATAAGTTACTACCTATTTTTGTAAACATGCCTAGGAATACCTTTTATTCGTTTTATTTGTAATGAGTTGTTATAACTGTCTGCCGTGTGGTGACGGCAGTAAGAATACATTTGTCACCACCCCAACTCCTCCTTCGGGTGTCGTAAGAGTCGACTAAGGGATTGAAGTGTCACTGGACCATTATTTGACAAAATATTGATGATGGACACATTACTGCGATCGCCAATCCGCTTGCCCAGCGTGGCGATTATAGGCATTTACCTCCTAATGCGTCTATACGCATAGTTAATAGGAGAGGCCTACGTCCAGCAGCGGAGTATCATAGGCTGATGATGAGTTGTTATAAGAAATGTAGACACAGCGTTTTATTACCTAAACCACAAAGTACCCAAATATAGAGGGTCTGTTTCATAGAAGGCTCAAATAGTTCGGAATATGTTACAATAGATGTCACTAGGAGCACGATTGACTAGTAATAGATTTAGTTTTATTTGAAATCCAGATATTTACTACCTGTTAATGCACAGTTTTTATTAATTTAGCATCATACATCGAAAATAGTCAAAACCACCCTTTCTAGAAGAGTAAATTAGTAAATAAAAAAATTAACTATTTTTGGAATAAATTGATTTCAGCGCCATCTATTATTGCACGTACATATTTTTATGCGTTTTTCTCGATACGCGACAAACAGTACACTGCTCGAGTCTTGACAGAAATAATCTATAGATGTCGCTAAACAAAATCTTGCATATATTGATTTTAAATGTTTAAGGAGGTCTAAAAAACCAAAAAACTAATAAATACAATAAAAAAAAAGTAAAAAGTCCCTACATCACTAATAATAACAAAAAAATACATACATTACAAGTCATATGCTAGGATTTGAACCCGTAACATAACAACTGATAACAATAAATAGCTGGTTAGGGTATATCCGAATTATATAACAAATACATTGCGGCGCGGCGTTGCCGTCGTCAGCATTCTCTTTGCTTTACCGTAATCTGACGAGCTGGCAACAAACGAAACGAGAGGCATAGAAACTTGAAGGTAATCTGAGCATTGCATTCTGTTTCTATTCTACGCTTCAATACCAAACTCACATAGCGGAATAATAATTAAACTCTTACTAATGGCACTCTATCATTGGCAATAAATAGCTCTCTACTCTGTCTAACATCCAACAAACTCTGTAAGAAAAAAAAGGCTAATACTAATTTTCTCTTATTGTGTCTACATTTTTTGAATTTGCCATTGTGTCCATTCTAAATCCAAGATGGCGGGAACTTTTTTTGCAATTTTCATCATTATACTCGTTTCCGACTAATTCGCATGTACGTGGAATACGATTTCCGGGTCCATTCTAAAATCCCAGATGGCGGGAACTTTTTTTTTCCAATTTTCATCATTATACTCGTTTCCGACTAATTTGCATACGTGGAATACGATTTCCGGGTCCATTCTAAAATCCAAGATGGCGGGAACTTTTTTTTTTGCAATTTTCATCATTATACTCGTTTCCGACTAATTCGCATACGTGGAATACGATTTCCGGGTCCATTCTAAAATCCAAGATGGCGGGATCTTTTTTTTTCCAATTTTGATCATTATACTCGTTTCCGACTAATTCGCATACGTGGAATACGATTTCCGGGTCCATTCTAAAATCCAAGATGGCGGGAACTTTTTTTTTCCAATTTTGATCATTATACTCGTTTCCGAATAATTCGCATACGTGGAATACGATTTCCGAGTCCATTCTAAAATCCAAGATGGCGGGAACTTTTTTTGCAATTTTCATCATTATACTCGTTTCTGACTAATTTGCATACGTGGAATATCATTTTTGGGTCCATTCTAAAATCCAAGATGGCGGGAACTTTTTTTTGCAATTTTCATCATTATACTCGTTTCTGACTAATTTGCATACGTGGAATATCATTTTTGGGTCCATTCTAAGATCCAAGATGGCGGGAACTTTTTTTTTTTAAATTTTCGTCATTATACTCGTTTCTGACTAATTCGCATACGTGGAATATCATTTTTGGGTCCATTCTAAGATCCAAGATGGCGGGAACTTTTTTGCAATTTTCATCATTGTACTCGTTTCTGACTAATTCGCATACGTGCAATACGATTTCCGGGTCCATTCTAAGATTCAAGATGGCGGGAACTTTTTATATTGCAATTTTCATCATTATACTCTTTTCCGACTAATTCGCATACGTGGAATACGATTTCCGGGTCCATTCTAAAATCCAAGATGGCGGGAAGTTTTTTTGCAATTTTCATCATTGTACTCGTTTCTGACTAATTCGCATACGTGGAATATCTTTTTTGGGTCCATTCTAAAATCCAAGATGGCGGGAACTTTTTTTTGCAATTTTCATCATTGTACTCGTTTCTGACTAATTCGCATACGTGGAATATCATTTTTGGGTCCATTCTAAAATCCAAGATGGCGGGAACTTTTTTTTGCAATTTTCATCATTATACTCGTTTCTGACTAATTTGCATACGTGGAATATCATTTTTGGGTCCATTCTAAGATCCAATATGGCGGGAACTTTTTTTTGCAATTTTCATCATTGTACTCGTTTCTGACTAATTCGCATACGTGGAATATCATTTTTGGGTCCATTCTAAGATCCAATATGGCGGGAACTTTTTTTTTCCAATTTTGATCATTGTACTCGTTTCCGACTAATTCGCATACGTGGAATATCATTTTTGGGTCCATTCTAAAATCCAAGATGGCGGGAACTTTTTTTTTCCAATTTTGATCATTATACTCGTTTCCGACTAATTCGCATACGTGGAATACGATTTCCGAGTCCATTCTAAAATCCAAGATGGCGGGAACTTTTTTTGCAATTTTCATCATTATACTCGTTTCTGACTAATTTGCATACGTGGAATATCATTTTTGGGTCCATTCTAAATATAAATCTCATTCCACGTCAACAAGAATCACTTTATGAGAGTTTTAACAGACACCAATATCTTAATATGCTCTCCACACATGGCTTACTTCCTGCTCACACACTCCCGACTAGAATAAACAGCTGTTTAGATCACTTTATGCTGAAAATTCCAAATAACAAACTATCTGCGTTTGTAGCCGTTCTGAACACGACAGTAACTGATCACAATACTATTTACCTATCTTTGACGGGATGTAAAGTGTCTGAGAAAACTCCCAAAACACACGTAAGCTATGATTACAATAAAGCCCTAGCTGACTTACAAGAAAAAAACTTAGATAATCTTTTACATAGCACTGATCCACAATTTGTCATAAATCAATTAACATGTAAACTTCAAAACTCCCTGTCCAATAGTAAAACAATAAAAAACATACCTAAAAGCCATAGAACTATAAAACCTTGGATTACCCCCGGAATATTACGCTGTATTAAAAATAGAAATAAAATGCAATTAAATCTTCGTACTGATCCGCAAAATGAAATACTAAAAATAACGTTTGTTAGATACCGAAACTATTGTAATAACCTGATAAAAAAACTAAAACGTAAATATGAAAGAGAACAATTATCTAAATCAGTGAAAAATTCAAAAGCTCTGTGGCATACAATCAAAACAATCACAAACTATAAAACAACTAAATCTAACAATACTCAGTTACTAGATAGTAAACCAACACCACATGAATCTGTTAATCACGTAAATACTTTTTTTGCTAATGTTGGAAGAAACTTAGCTGCAGAAATTACACCAAATGTTTCCACTTTTAACCCACCTGATAAACCAATTTTGTCGTCATT